>PISX010037581.1:0-10935 GCA_004024625.1 Mellivora capensis
ATATGATATATATACTGTATAATATAATACAGTATTTTATATTACATAATATAATTATATATATACTATATACACTATATATAGTATATAAAAATATATTGTATATCATATATTATGTATAATATTTTCCCCCCTTTTCTTCTCTCCCTTGTTTCAGGTCTCCTCTGATTTGGCTAGTGTATATTTTTCTTCACCACCCTTTTAGTATTTTGTTTTCTCATTCATATATTCTTATCTGGATAAAATGACAAGGTGGAAAAACTCACCAGAAAGAAAAAGAAATAGAGGCAGTATGGACAGCTAGGGACCTAATTAATATGGAGATTGGCAATATGAACTAGAGTTCAGAATGATGATTACAAAGGTGCTAGCTGGGCTTGAAAAAGGCATGGAAGATATTAGAGAAATGCTTTCTTTAAAAATAAAATCCCTTTCTGGAGAAAGAAAAGAGCTAAAATCTAACCAAGTTGAAATCAAAAAGCTATTAATGAGGTTCAATAAAAAATGGAGGCTCTTACTGCTAGGATAAATGAGTCAGAAAAGAGAATTATTAATATAGAAGACCAAATGATGGAGAATAAAGAAGCTCAGCAAAAGAGAGACAAGCAACTACTGGACCACAAGGGGAGAATTCGAGAGATAAGTGATACCACAAGATGAAACGATATTAGAATAATTGGTATCCCAGAAGAAGAAGAAAGGGAGAGAGGGGCAGAAAGTATATTGGAACAAATTATAGTAGAGAATTTCCCTAATATGGCAAAGGGAACATGCATCAAATCCAGGAGGCACAGAGAAGCCCCCTAAAAATCAGTAAAAATCAGTCCACATGCCATCATTTAATGGTAAAATTTACAAGTCTTGGTGACAAAGAGGAAGTCCTGAAAGCTCGGGACAAGAAGTCTGTAACATACAATGGTAGGAATATTAGATTGACAGCAGTTTTATCAACAGAGACCTGGCAGGCCAGAAAGAACTGGCATGATATATTCAGACCACTAAATGAGAAGAATATGCAGCCAAGAATACTATATCCAGCTAGGCTGTCATTGAAAATAGAAGGGGAGACAAACCATGAGAGACTGTGGACTCTGAGAAACAAATTGAGGGTTTCAGAGGGGCGTGGGGTTGGGTGAGCCTGGTGGTGGGTATTATGGAGGACATGTATACATGGAGCACTGGGAGTGGTGTAGAAACAATGAATTTTGGAACACTGAAAAGAAATAAAATAAAATAAAATGGAAAAAAAAAAGCTTCTAGGACAAACCAAAATTTTAAAAAATTGCAAACACCAAACCAGCGCTATGGGAAATATTGAAAGGGGTCCTCTAAGCAAAGTGAGAGGCTAAAAGTAGTAGACCAGAAAGGAACAGAGACAATATACAGAGACAGTCACCTTACAGGCAATATAATGGCACTAAATTCATATCCTTCAATAGTTACCCTGAATGTAAATGGGCTAAATGCCCCATTCAAAAGACACAGGGTGTCAGAAAGGATAAAAAAATAAGACCCATCATTATGCTGTCTACAGGAAACTCATTTTAGACCCAAAGACACCTCCAGATATAAAGTGAGGGGGTGGAAAACAATTTACCATGCTAATGGATGTCAAAAGAAAGCTGGAGTGACAATCCTTATATCAGATCAATTAGATTTTAAGCCAAAGACTATAATAAGAGATAAGGAAGGACACTATATCATACCTAAAGGGTCTGTCCAACAAAAAAATCTAAAAGTTTTAAATATCTATGCCCCTAACACGGGAGTATATAAAGTATGCCAATTATATAAACCAATTATATATAAAGTATATAAACCAATTATAAACACATACAAAGAAACACATCGACAATAATACAATAATTGTAGGGGGCTTTAACACCACCCTCACTGAAATGGACGGATCATGCAAGCAAAAGATCAACACGGAAATAAAGGCTTTACATAACACACTGGACCAGATGGACATCACAAATATATTCAGAATATTCCATCCCAAAGCAACAGGATACACATTCTTCTCTAGTGCACATAGAATGTTCTCCAGAATAGATCACATCCTGGGTCACAAATCAGGTCTCAACTGGTACCAAAAGATTGGGATCATTTCCTACATATTTTCAGACCACTAGGCTCTGAAGCTAGAACTCAATCACAAGAGGAAATTTGGAAAGAACCCAAATACATGGAGGCTAAACAGCATTCTTCTAAAGAATGAATGGGTCAACCGGGAAATTAAAGAAGAATTGAAAAAATTCATGGAAACAAATGATAATGAAAACACAACGGCTCAAAATCTGTGGGACACAGCAAAGGCAGTCCTGAGAGGAAAATATATAGCGATACAAGCCTTTCTCAAGAAACAAGAAAGGTCTTAAATACACAACCTAACCCTACACGTAGAGGAGCTGGAGAAAGAACAGCAAGGAAAGCCTAAACCCAGCAGGAGAAGAGAAATAATAAAGGTCAGGGCAGAAATCAATGAAATAGAAACCAAAAGAACAGTAGAACAAATCAATGAAACTAGGAGCTGGTTCTTCAAAAGAATTAATAAGATTGATAAACCCCTGGCCAGACTTATCAAAAAGAAAAGAGGAAGGCAAATAAATAAAACCATGAATGAAAGAGGAGAGATCACAACCAACACCAAATAAATACAAATAATTATAAGAACAAATATGAGCAACTATGTGCCAGCAAATTTGACAATCTGGAAGAAATGGATGCATTCCTAGAGACATATAAACTACCACAACTGAACCAGGAAGAAATAGAAAACCTGAACAGACCCATAATCAGTAAGGAGATGGAAGCAGTTGTCAAACATCTCCCAACAAACAAGAGCCCAGGGCCAGACGGCTTCCCAGGGGAATTCTACCAAGCATTTAAAGAAGAATTAATTCCTATTCTCCTGAAAAGAATTAATTCCTATTCTTCCTAAAAATAGAAATGGGAGGAAAACTTCAAAACTCATTTTATGAGGCCAGCATTACCTTGATCCCAAAACCAGACAAACACCCCCTCAAAAAGGAGAATCACAGACCAATACCCTTAATGAACTATCACTCTTTGCAGATGATATACTTTATGTGGAAAACCCAAAAGACTCCATTCCAAATCTGCTAGAACTTGTACAGGAATTCAGCAAAGTGTCAGGATATAAAATCAATGCACAGAAATCAGTTGCATTTCTACACACCAACAGAAGACAGAAGAAAGAGAAATTAAGGAGTCGATCCCATTTCCAATTGCACCCCAAACCGTACGATACCTAGGAATAAACCTAACCAAACAGGCAAAGAATCTGTACTCAGAAAACTATAAAGTATTCATGAAAGAAATTGAGGAAGACACAAAGAAATGGAAAAACGTTCCATGCTCATGGATTGGAAGAACAAATATTGTGAAAATGTCTATGCTACCTAAAGCAGTCTACACGTTTAATGCCATCCCTATCAAATTTTTTCAAAGAAATGCAACACATAATCCTAAAATTTATACGGAACCAGAAAAGACCCCAAATAGCCAGAGGAATGTTGAAAAAGAAAGTCAAAGTCGGTGGCTTCACAATTCCAGACTTCAACTCTATCACGAAGCTGTAATCATCAAGACAGTATAGTACTGGCACAAAAACAGACACATAGATCAGTGGAACAGAATAGAGAGACCAGAAATAGACCCTCAACTCTATGCTTCAACAAAGCAGGAAAGAATGTCCAATGGAAAAAAGACAGTCTCTTCAACAAATGGTGTTGGGAAAATTGGACAACCACATGCAGAAGAATGAAACTGGACCATTTACACCACATACAAAAATAGACTCAAAGTGGATGAAAGATCTCAATGTGAGACAGGAATCCATCAAAATCCTTGAGGAGAACACAGGCAGCAACCTCTTCGACTTTCTTCCTAGAAACATCGCCAAGGCAGGCAACCAAGGCAAAATTGAACTATTGAAACTTCATCAAAACCAAAAGCTTTTGCACAGCAAAGGAAACAGTTTACAAAACCAAAAGACAACTGAAAAGAATGGGAGAAGATATTCTCAAATGACATATCAGAAAAAGGGCTAGTATCCAAAATCTATAAAGAACTTATCAAACTCAACACCCAAAGAACAAATAATTCGATCAAGAAATGGGCAGAATACATGAACAGACATTTCTGCAAAGACATCCAGATGGCCAACAGACAGATGAAAAAGTGCTCCACATTGCTCAGCATCAGGTAAATACAAATCAAAACCACAATGAGGTACCACCGCACACCAGTCAGAATGGCTAAAATTAACAAGTCAGGAAATGACAGATGTTGGCAAGGATGAGGAGAAAGGGGAACCCTCCTCCATTGTTGGTGGGAATGCAAGCTGGTGCAGCCACTCTGGAAAACAGCATGGAGGTTCCTCAAAACATTGAAAATAGAGCTACCCTATGACCCAGCAATCGCACTACTGGGTATTTACCCCAAGGATACAAATGTAGGGACCCGAAGGGGCACCTGAACCCAAATATTTACAGCAGCAATGTCCACAATAGCCAAACAATGGAATGAACCCAGATGTCCATCAACAGATGAATGGATAAAGATGATGTGATATATATATACAATGGAATACTATGCAGCCATTGAAAGAAATGAAATCTTGCCATTTGCAATGACGTGGATGAAACTAGAGGGTATTATGCTGAGCGAAATAGGTCAATCAGAGAAAGACAATTCTCATATGATCTCTCTGATATGAGGAATTTGAGAGGCAGGGTGGGGCAGTTGGTGGGATAGGGAAGGGAAAAATGAAACAAGATGGGATCGGGAGGGAGACAAACCATAAGAGACTCTTAATCTCACAAAACAAACTGAGGGTTGCTGGGGGTTGGGGAGTAGAGAGAGGGTGGTTAGGTTATGGACATGGGGGAGGGTATGTGCTACGGTGAGTGCTGTGAAATGTGTAAGCCTGATGATTCACAGACCTGTACCCCTGGGGCAAATAATCCATTCTATGTTAATTTAAAAAAGAGTCAGATTTTCATTGATGAACTATTCTTTTCTCAATTTCCTTGATCTAGGAGGCAGCCTTAACATTCCCTTTACTCATAAAATGCAATGTATTTTTAAATTAATATATAAAGGCATATCCTAGCATAACCCATTCTTTCCTTTGAGTCTTTCCTTACTTTATTTCAGGTAGACACATTAAAAGATTAATATATTTTATTAATATTTATATTATTAATATTTATAATATTAATATCCAGTTAAAAGATTCTACATACCCCTCCTTTGTATCTAAGGATAAAGGCTGAGATCTTTACAGAAGATACTAGAGAAGGCTTATTAGAAAGCTATTTTTATCCCCTTTCTCCTTCCTATAGTTGTCTTTCTGGATCACGAAGATGATGACTGGGTCTCTAGAGGATAGAGAGAGCTTTGCTTTCTGATGGCATTGGAGAGCTTCCATATAAGCTGTAGCGGCCCACTGCTAAACTTCTTCGTAGAATAAATCCATATGTGTTTTATCCACTATTTTCAGAATACTATTACTAGCCACAACTCCCAACTGATGCACAACCTATGACAGATTTGGAGGAGCTCATTACTGTTTTTAAACAGTGCTCCATCATTTTGTGGTTTCTTGATGTTGTCCAGGGAGGGGTTCACCTGGAAGGGCTGGAAAGATGTGGGGGCATGAATCTCAACTCATTTGTGTCTGTCCAATGAAAGCATTTCTAATTCCATGTTTTATTACTTAGATGTCTATGTGGCATTTCATTTGAACCAAGGCCACATACCTAAAAGTAATTTGAAAACCACCGAGTTTTAGATTGAAGTTTTCATTATATAATTGCTAAAACAATTACTGTATTTCAGGCATTCTTCCATGTGCTTAACATATAATAAATCAGTTGACTCTCTCAGTAACCTCAGAAGTAAGTGCTACTGTTCCCATTCTGTACACAAGAAAACCAAGGCACAGAAATATTAACTCGTGCAAGACTGCATATCCTGTATGTGACACAGCTGAGTCAAATCTGGCACCTCCCTCCAAAATCCAAACTTTAATTACCATCCTGCCTCTACACATGTCACTATCAATGCTCATGGAGTGTCGGTGATTTTTTTCAAGTTCAAATAGAAAGTTTGTGGGAGACCTGAATCAAGCTCTTAGGTTACTTAAGCTTGCTCCAGAACATGAAGCAGAATCCCCCTTCTGGTCTTCATTATTTCTATATGACACAACAAAAAAATTGTAAAGTCACTTTTCTAGCTGATGCTTTTGTAAATGAATGACACCCATCACAAATAAATTCAACTCTCAGCTTTCTTCTTCTTCTTCTTCTTTTTAAGATTTTATTTATTTATTTGACATAGAGAGAGATCACAAGTAGGCAAAGAGGCAGGCAGGGGGGTGGGGAGCAGGCTCTCTGCTGAGCAGAGAGCCCGATGTGGGCCTTGATCACAAGACCCTGGGATCATGACCTGAACGGAAGGCAGAGTCTTAACCCACTGAGCCACCCAGGCGCCCTCTGCTTCTTTTTAAAACATAGTTCTCCTGAATAGTGTAGCAATGACACCACACTTGGCTGAAATCTTTTCTATTTCTACTCCCCAGCTTTCTTGTAAACATTAATGTCATCCCTTTCCATATACTTCAAAAGTTCTATTAATCCCCAACTGAAAAGTTTTTGTTTTAAATTTAATTTAGTGTGTATGTGTGTGTGTGTGCTCCAAAATTCATTATTTATGCACCACACCCAGTGCTCCATGCAATTCGTGCCCTCCTTAATACCCACTGTTAGGCTCACCCAACCCCTCACCTCCCAACTCTAAGACCTTCAGTTTGTTTCTCAGAGTCCACAGTCTCTCATGGTTTGTCTCCCCCTCCAATATTCCCCAACTCACTTCTCCTCTCCATCTCCCAATGTCCTCCGTGTCATCCCTTATGTTCCACAAGTAAGTGAAACTATATGATAATTAACTCTCTCCGCTTGACTTATTTCACTCAGCACAATCTCCTCCAGTCCCGTCCATGTTGATACAAAAGTTGGGTATTCATCCTTTCTGATGGAGGCATAATATTCCATTGTATATATGGACCATATCTTCTTTACCATTCATCTGTTGAAGGGCATCTTGGTTCTTTCCACAATTTGGCAATTGTGGCCATTGCTGCCATGAACATTGGGGTACAGATGGCCCTTCTTTTTACTACATCAGTATCTTTGGGGTAAATACCCAGTAGTGCAATTGAAGGGTCATAAGGTAGCTCTATTTTTAATTTCTTAAGGAATCTCCACACTGTTTTCCAAAGTGATTGCACCAACTTGCATTCCCACCAACAGTGTAAGAGGGTTCCCCTTTCTCCACATCCTCTCCAACAATTGTTGTTTACTGTCTTGTTGATTTTGGACATTCTGACTGGTGCAAGGTGGTATCTCAAAGTGGTTTTGATTTGAATCTACCAATCACATCAAAAAATGGGCAGAAGACATGAACAGACACTTCTCCAAAGACGACATTACAAATGAAAAAAATGTTCATCATCAGTACCGAAATGAAAAGTTTTAGGAATTCTAGAACACATGCTGTTTAGTCTTAGCTGGTAAAGTCTGTGTTTGGGCTCTGCTGCCCGAGATGTAGTTAAATAAGCAACAACTAATTATGGCTCAACTGCTACCACTTCTTTCACAAATGCATTTAAAAAAATCTAGTTTCATGACTCTGTCCTTATAAAACCACCAATGCACAATATTACATGGCATATTTTCTATTAGAATTTAGAATTCTAATTGTAAAGTTAGAAATTATGGCTGCATAGAAGGAAAAGAATTTGGTTTTCTGGGGGAATTGTATGCAAACATTTCTCCTAGGTGCACATACTGTGCTTCTTTTCATTAAAGCCCAGCAAAATTTTATAAACTCAACACAAATCATAATTTTTTCTTGATTCAGTGGTTAAGATTTTTCTTGGTCTTTCATTCACACTAAATGTTGAATGTAATACAATAGAAAAAAATTCCATAATAAAGGGAAAAATGTACTTTTGGAGTAGTAGAGATGTCATCTCTTGGTTATTTTCTCCACTAATGGTCAAAGAGAGTCTTTGTTTACCACTTAGCTCTGTTCTAAGAATATGAAAGTAGTGTACTTCTTTACAGAACTTTTGTCAATGAGGATGGCGTTCGATTATCAACATAATTCTGCTGAGTAGCTTTCTAGAATGATGCAAGCTACATAGAAATAGGGGTTAGACAGAGGACTTTGTAAGTTTCCTTTAAACGGACTTATTTTAAATTATGTCAATTTGCAAAGACACTCACCTCACTTTTCAATTTGCCTAGTTTTACTAGTGTTATTATTCCTAAGTGAAAGGTTAAAAAGGTTCATAGAATGGAATTATTAGTCACCCAAAGCTGCGTTTTCCTGAACTGACTTAGTATGACAATTATCTGCGAAATTCTTTGAAGTATCTATTTCTAAATGGGCCCCAGGATTGCTGAGTTAGAATATCTGGGTTGGGCCCAGGCCTTGTATAAAAGTTCTTCCAGTGATTCTGATGTGCAGTCAAGTTTGTGAACCCGGATTTAGAGGGGAAAAAAAAAAACCTGCCTTAGTCACAAGAAATATGAAATATTCTAAAATAGAAAAGATAAATTTTATTTAAAAAGTCATGCTTTAAAAGCCAGGAATTTGTATTTCATAAATGTTAATACTTAGATAATTCATAAATATAAGTAACTAGAGTACATGCAATAATAATATATGTGTCATTTTCTCTTTTCCAAAGAGTCCTCCGTTTTAAAACTTAGAAATGTATTTATGAAGTCTTAACAATAGGAAAGAGTGGTTGAGAGGAAAGGGTAAGAGAAAAGGTGGAGTAATGAGGAAGAAGAGAAAATGTGAAAGACATTTTTCTTAATTACTAAAGATTACAGGATTAGCATGGAAAGCTTAGAACACAGATATACAAAAGGTAAACATATATAACCACTATTAGCATTTAAAAATAAATTTCTAATCTATTAAGCATATATGTACAAAATAAATTTGGGATCATACTACACGTTACAATTTCTTTTTTTTAATTTAGCATAGTTTTTCAATTCATGGAACATTGCACTATGACTTGATTTTTAATGGCAGCATAATATTCTAGTGCATGAATGAATATTTGGTCAATAGTTATCTTAGAAACTATGTTTCCCCATTTTTAATATTATAAACAATTTTGTTATAACTGTCATTGCATATAACCTTTAAATGTATTATTATCTGCCTGGAACAAATTACTAGATGAACATAAGTTGGATCAAAAATTTAATATTTTTAAGGATTTGGATACATATTTTCAGATTACTCTTTAGAAAAGTTGCACCAATTTACACTGTCAGCTGATACAGTGAGAATGCTATTTGCCCTGCATCCTCACAGAATTTTTTAAAATGAACATTTTTACTAATTGATAGAGAAATAAGTGTCTTACTATTTAATACACATTTATTTGGTTTCTATTGAAACCACTGAAACTATTGAAGATGAATATTTCTTCCTAAAGGTAGTGACCATTCTTTATTTTTTTAAGTTATCTATTTATAGTCATTGTGTAGTTTTTCAACAGTCACCTGCATCTTTTTTGTAATCATTTCCAAGAACTTTTCAAATCAAGAATATTGAAACTTCTTCATTCATAAGAAATTTTTCCTATTTGTTTTACTTTTAGGGTATGATTTTCTTTAATAAATTTCATTTTTATGTAATCATATTTAATTATTCCTGTGGCTTCTGCTTTTGCTTTTATTCCCTCTTTATGCCAAGATGAAATGTATTTGCATATTTTTTAAGCCTTTTTTGTTGTTCCATATATTATATATAACTTTTTAATATCCCTGAAATTTATTTTGGAGTATAGTTAGAGATACTGCTCTAATTGTATTTTTCTACCAATAGTTTGCATGTTGGCTCTACAGTTTCTGATGAATAATATGCATTCTTTCCCCACTAACATAGTATTACAACTTTAGGTAAAGTGTAAGTCATTACAAAGCAACTCCTATATCAATTACATATAATATATACACATATAATACATATACATATAATTACATATAATATAAATACATCATATGTAATATATGTATATTATATATAATGTATTATGTATATATATATATATAGTTTTTCCCCATCCTGGAATAGCATGCAGAGAAGGTGTCTATATTCCCATCCCATTGTCATCTCCAGTTATGCCCTATAACACCTATAACATCATAGCCTATAACATTGATCTCAGATCCCCACAGCATAAATACCAACAATTTCTTCATCTCTTTTTCCTCCATGTATCTGTCAGCTTCTCTGCTGTCACCTTCTCTTATAAACCACTGGTGTTTCTTGCATAAACTACTAAAAATGCCTCATAACTGATCTTACATCTCTAATTGTCTCTCTTTCTCCAAAAATTCTCTACATTAGCATCTCTACTGCATTATATATATATATATATATATATTAAATAAATTTACATGTGTGTGTTCATCTCAGAGAGCACCTCCATCTAGAAGAAAAGGAACACATTTGAAAGGAAGTTATATCCCTTTATAGTATGACCCAGGGAGAATCCCAGGGAGACCTGAGTGATGAGAGAAACTCTATGAAATAGTTTAGGTTTGGGGATCTAAAAGTGGCATGGCTACACAGAATACACATAGACATGCATAAATATAAGCACATATGTATATATAATTAACCTTAAAATAATATAACAAATGGGCATTGAAATATGCAGACAAGAACTATTTTAGATTAAAAGCCTTTTATTATAATAAAATACACATAACAATAAATTGAACAAATTCTCCTTCTCCACTCCCCACAGACTGAGAGAGATTATATCTTCAAGAAACCAGACAGATCCGTCAGTTAGTGAAATCTGAGTAG
>PISX010037582.1:0-10931 GCA_004024625.1 Mellivora capensis
ACTAAAGAATCATGGGGAGAAAGCCATGAATTCCACGCATTGCTTTCTCCTCCTCTGGAGTTCCGCTGCTCTCCTTGTTAAGTGAACTTGGTCTTGGCTGGATTTCTTTTGATCTTCTGGGGGAGGGGCCTGTTGTAGTGATTCTCAAGTGTCTTTGCCTGAGGCAGAGCTGCACCGCCCTTACCAGGGGCCGGGCTGAGTAATCCGCTCGGTTTCGCTTTCGGGAGCTTTTGCTCCCTGAGCGCTTTCCCTAGAGTCCGGAGGACAGGAATGAAAATGGCGGCCTCCTAGTCTCCAGCCCGGAAGAGCTGAGATTCAGGGCTCCACTCCTCAGAGAATAGCCCCGGCTACTCCCATATCCCTCGCCTCTGGCCGCGCTCCGAGCTCACCCAGCCTACGACCGGTTCAAGGTAACCCTGAGCTGAGAGCTCACTCTTCGGCTCTGTCTCTGTAGCCGGCTTCCCGCTCCGATACCTGCTAGCTCTGCAACACTCAGACACCCTTCTGTGACCCTGCGGGACCTGGGGCCACACTGACCCCGCGTGGGCTTCACCCCGGTTTAGCCTCTGGAGCGATGTCCCTCCGTGGAGCAGACTTTTAAAAGTCCCGATTTAGTGCTCCGTTGCTCCACCGCTAGCCAGGAGCCGGCCCCTCCCCCGCGGTCTATCCTCCCGTCGCTTTCGATTCACTTCTCCGCCGGTCCTACCTTCCAGAAAGTGGTCGATTTCCTGTTTCCAGAATTGCTGTTCTTCCTGTCTTCGATCTCCCATTGGATTTGTAGGTGTTCGCAATGTTTTGATAAGCTATCTAGCTGATCTCCTGCTACCTGATGTCGTCTCAGCTGCTACTTCTCCGCCATCTTGCTCCTCCTCTCGTATTTCTGAGTTTTATGATGAAATTTTTATCTGCTTTTTCAAAACTGCAATTTGTTTTTAATCTTTTTCTCATTTTGGATAAATTGACTTCTATGTGTTTTATAGAAAGGACAAGTACCAAGCTTCAGTATCTGATTCTTTCATAAAAGTCTATTGAATTATTCAGTTATATACTTTGGAAAGATTTTTTTATAACTAAGGTGTTTTTGAAAAATTATTCATGGTCACTTTCACATTGTGTGATTTCTGGCAAGGATACACCCACAAAGAAGGCTGATTCCATAGTCATCAGATTGCATTTATTTGGTGAATTTGATTAGAAAATGGCAATTGATTATCATAAGATTGGACAGTAAGCATTACAACCAATTTGTATTTGGTGTAGGTCATACCACAGTGATAGAAAAGCAAGAATACATTGTGGCAATAAAAAAGACCTAAACTTTCAATCATTCTACCATTCTCTGGCATGGGTTTGCATCAGACTTGTCCACAACCTATGAAAATAACATACACTAGAAGCTTACTTTCGGAATTTCTAATTCAGGAAACCTAGGGTGAGTACAGATATCAGAAATGTATTTGAGGGGAGCCTGGGTGGCTCAGTCAGTGCTCTACCTCTCTCTCTTTCCAATAAATGAATAAAATTTTAAAAAATGCATCTGAAGTCTTCAGTGAGTCTGATGTGTGTCTTCAGTGAAGAACCACTGATTTTCCTGGTATAGGCCAGAGTCCTTAGCATAGACACATCATGATGGCTAGCAAACTCGGGCTTAGCACCGCATACCAGCCCCATCTCCAACTTCAATACTTATACCCAAGTAATATAGAGCTACTTGCAGTTTTTTTGAATCACCATGCATTTTCTTTTCCCTGGAGTAAACTTTCCCCTTGTATACTTGGAACATTCTACTCCTATTTCAAGACCCAATCCAGAAATCATCACCTCTCTCATTTTTTCCAAGAAAACATCCTGTTCTAATTCCTCAGGCTGCCTTATAAGTTAAGCATATATATATAGATAGATAGATATCTCTATATCTATAGACTATAGACAAATAGTGACAATACAGTTTGTTAATTGCCATGAATATATATATATATAGATAGATAGATATATATATTCATGGCAATTAACAAACTGTATTGTCACTATTTGTCTAGATCCCTGTCTTCCCTGTGAGGCTCTGAGCTCCAAGAAATCCCAGAACCTGTTCATCATTTTATCCATAGTGCTTAAAACTGTGCTCTGCCAGAGATAGACAAACCAAAAAACAGACTTTTAACTATAGAGAACAAACTGATGGTTACCAGAGCAGAGGTGGGTGGGGGATGGGTGAAACAGGTGATGAGGATTGAGTATACTTGCCATGATGAGGGCAGGGTGGTGTATGGAACTGTTGAATCACTTTATTATGTAACTGAAACTAATATGAGACTTTATGTTAACTAACAAATTAAAATAAAACTTAATTTTTTTTTTTTTACAAAAACTGTGCTCTGCCAAAGGCAGGCACTAAAGCAGTATTTGCTGAATTTTTTTTAATGAATCAGTGAATGAACAGCAGCACCAATCAACCAATCTTTCAGGTCAAACACTTCAAACCTACATTCTTCTCTGCTATTCAGTTGTCACAATCACAGATTCCACAGTTAGATCTGTTCCTCTCCTTCTCCACGGCAAATGCAGATTTTTTTCTTCTACAGGCTAATGCCATCTTAATGCCTTCCTATGATACCCTACGGTCTTCAGCAAAAAGTCCTAATGCCCTATCATGCCATACAAGGCCATGCCTGCTCTGTGTCTACCTGGTGGTAAGGCCCAATTTCTACCATTCCCACAAACAGAACCTACAGTCCACTCATATGGACCTATTCAGTCCTCCAGAGCAGGCCATCAATTTCTGTCTTACTTCTATACTTTTGCATGTATTTCTTTCCTTAGAGAGTCCTTCTTCTCTGCCTTCTTCTCTGCCTATTCAGTCCTCCAGAGCAGGCCATCAATTTCTGTCTTACTTCTATACTTTTGCATGTATTTCTTTCCTTAGAGAGTCCTTCTTCTCTGCCTTCTCTTCTCTGCATGAATATATATATATTCATGGCAACCATTAAAAAAAATTCAGCTCAGTTTTTCACCTTCCCTGGAAAGGTTCCACTAATCCTTATCCACCTAGATCGGGCTAAAAACATAATCCTCCTCCCACTTCTCTTAAGTCGCAGTGCATCCTTCTAGGCTCTGGTCACTCCAACTGCTGACTTATTATCTTTACCAGTAAACTAAGAAATTTTCCAAGGAAGAGACTACGGCACCTACTAAAAGTCTACTTCATGTGATTCTGACAAACTACCAGCTGTATTCTACAAAGACTCAAGACTCAAGACTTGCCTCACATCAATTTGTTTTAAATGTTTTTAATTTGAAGGATGTAAATGTAGTTTTTCTTAAATTAATATCGCATAGAAAATATTGTAATGAGAGATGAAGTTTGAGAATTAAAAATCAAGAGCCATTTTATCAGGAACATGAAGGCTTTTCATAATCTAAACACAGTGCCAGAAACAGGGGACCCAAAGATGACCGAGACAAGATTCCTACAATTAAAGACTTGGCAAGCTGCATTTATAATTAACTAAAAAAAAACAACCAAATTGTCAGTGTTGACCAATACTCTTTTGGCATGTGATCAGAAGCAATTTTTGCACTGAGCTCTAGAGATTTAAACAAACTTATATTTTCTCCCTGTTTCTTTTTTTATGATTGTGAATCCTGCCTGATTAAAAATCTCTACAAGATTCTTTCATTCACTCATTAACTCATTCATTTAATAAATGTTTCCTGACCATGTCCCACATCAGGCACTTTGCCAAGGACAGATGGTACAAAAATATATTAAGATAAATACTTTTCCTTAGGGTCATTTTTAATGAAAATAGATAAATACAACAAACACAGTAAACCTAAAAATGAAGTAAACTTAACTCTGCATGGGGATCCTGAAAGGCTTCTCAGTGAAGATAACATTTAACTTCAGTTTTGAGAAAAGAGTTAGAGTTTGCCAGAAGTTTTATTGTTTGAGGCGATGATAGAGATGAATATGGAATTGGTTTTTTATGGTGCATGCTAACCAATATGAGCCTCTAGCTGTGTGACACAGTTAACAACCCATGAAGGGGACAACTTTCCTAGAGACAGGTGTTCTGGCATTTTCCTGACTGGAATCCCTTAGATTATTTCCCCAGGCACTTGAATTTAAAGAAAAGTTCTCCCAGTATAGAACCTTCAGGAATGCAAAGTGTCAAATTATTCATTTTTGTTATTTTATACATATAGACTAAAGGATTTTCAATAAGCTTTTGTTTGAGTATATGTGTGGGGAAGACTAAACAAATTATTTTTCTATGCCATAAAACCTTTCAGTTGAGAATAAGTTTTTCATCTCCAGATTTTGCTAATGGGCTTTTGGTGCCTTCCAAACATTAAAAAGTAGGGTTCATGGAAAAGAAAGTTTCACAATACTTTCAAAAAGCAGAAGACATTTCATCAATAGTCAACATATTTTAAACTCCCCGTTAGGACAAATAAGGAAGAAGACTAATGCAATATACCAATTTTGTTTATTTTTTTCTTCTAAATTTGATTTTTCTAATCATAAATGAATAGATTCACACTGTGGAAAATGGGGGGGACATTAAAAAATAACAATGATCATAATTGCTGTCACTTACTGAACACTTTGTGCATTGGGCTTCACATACATTACCTCATCTAATCCTCACCACAACCCTACAAGGTAAGGTAATATTATCATTATCATTGTATAATAAGAGAAAAGAGTATTAAGGAGACCTAGAGATACCAGCCAAGGATAGAGCCAGTTAACAAAGGCAAAATATCTGACTTCAGAACCCTCACCTTTACTCATCTTCTACAAGGCAACCAACACTTCATCTAGTCATTGGTTTCCCACTTTTTCTTAATTAATTAATTAATTTTAAAAAATATTTATTTATTGAGAGATAGAGAAAGAAAGAGAGCATGCATGTGAGCATACGCACCCAAGCAACCGTGTGGGGAGAAGGGACAGAGGGAAAGGGAGAGAACAGATTCTCCAGCACTCTCTGCTGGACCAGCACCTAAAGCAAGGCTGTCTTACCACAGCCAAAATCAAGAATTCAACGCTTAACCAACTGAGCCACCCAGTCATCCTGCCTTAATTAGTTTATTAACTCACTTAAATAATTTTTCATTACATGGTTATATCAGGCACTATATTAGATAATGGAGCTACAGAGGAAAGGACAGTCTCTGCCATCACTGAATTTTTATTCTAGCAGAAGTGGTGGACATTGCATAAGCAATTACAAACGTGATATGTATAACAAAGGAAAAGTGTTTGGAAGCTTGTAATAAGAGGGACTGAATGTAGACTGGTGAACCACAGAATGCTTCTCCAAATCACCTATCTGTGTAATTACATAAGTGTAATTTAGTATACTATTTCTGAGTATTCAATGATACCTTGTTCATTTAGCACTATATTCTAAGCATTTCTGAGTAATAAAGTGTGATTTGTTTTAGCTACTTACATAACATTTAGATTTAAGAATGCATCCACTAACCATTTTCTATTATTGGATATTTCAGTAGTTTCCTATTTTTCTTTGTTATAAACAATAATATAGTTAACATCCTTGTGCATAAAGTTTTTCCTCTATGTATAATTATCTAAAGATAATTTCCTTGGGAAAAAGAATACCCAAATTAGAAGGCTACAGATACCTAGAATATTACAGGATCTCAAAAATACACTTGCTGAATAAGTGAATACAGATATGAATGGAAAAACAGAAAACTTTCACCATTTCAGTTTGAAATAGATGTATGGTTGTTCTGAAGGGTAAAAATGGGTTTCTAAACAGTTCTTACAATTCAAGTCCAAATTGTCATTATTGACAGCAAAAGTAAGAAGCAGTTAGCACCTTCATCAAGTATACTTCCATTTGTGATTTTTGAACAAAACTTCATTCCTTCATTAGCCTAAAATGAGATGCTCCTCCTTTTTTTATTTTTAAAGAGAAAGTATGCACACACACATGCAGAGAATTTTAAGCAGGCTCCATGCCCAGTGCAGAGCCTGATGCAGGGCTTGATCTCACGACCCTGAGATCATGATCTGAGCTGAAATCAAGAATTGGATGCTTAACCGACTGAGCCATCCAGGTGTCCCAAGACCCTCCTTCTTATCATCACTGCCTGGCATCAAAACACCAAGTGCCACATAGTCATAAATAGGAAGAGCTACCTGTGAATTTCACACATACTCCCTGTTACTGCCACCAAGGGAGAAGGCTTTGGAGACCAGTTATGTGACCATAAACATGTTTCTTAACCCCTTAGGTTCCAATTTCTATATCCAAAAACTTAGGAAAGATATATCTGGCTTTGCAGCTGTCAAGAGTATTAAAAGATAAATGAGGAATGGTATACACAAGCCACTTACCAACTTGTGCATCAGGTACTGTGTAAGGCCCTTTTTATGCTACATATAATGTCTAATCATGGTAACTCAGCCATTTGTCAAGAAAGAAAAAAAATATGGGGGTAACAGGGGAGAAGGGGATGATAGCAAAAGATACACAACTCCTTCTTGAGATGATAAAAGTGACCTAAAATTGACTATAATGATGGTTATACTTACCTGTGAATCCCCTAAAAACCATTGGATTATATACTTTAAATGGTTGAATATATGATATGTGGATTCTATTTCAATAAAGTTATTTAAAAAGAGAGAAAAATAAAAAAAAATAAAAATAAATAAAAATTAAAAAAATAAAAATAAATAATAATAAAAAGAGAGAAAAATAAGTTTTAGGCAGCAACATGACCTAATCAGATTCTGGCCTATGCAAGGCTGTATTTTAACTCATATGCCAAGCATATATTAAGTACCTGATATGTGCCAGGAGTGATTCTAGATGGTAGAGATATAGCAACATGCAAAAGAAACAAAATCCTACCCTAATGGAGTTAACAATAAGCCAAAAACATAGGTATACATAATAAATATCAGGTATGACAAGTGTTATTAAAAAATAGAGAAAAAGATCTGACTATTTTAAATACAGTGAACAGGGAGGACAGCTCTGTGAAAGTAGCCTGTGAAAGTAAAACTGAATGAAGCTGAGGAGCATTTGCAGGAGAGGAAATGGCAAATACCGTGGGCCTGAGATAAAAATGAATGTGGATATTCAAGAAACAGAAAAAATGTCGTGTGCCTGAAGCATATTGAGTTTATTATCTCTGAGTTTGGCAGAGTATTATCTCTGCCAATCTGAATACCTGCTTGTACCTATCTTATGAAATGTCTCAACTTCACTAGAAGTAATTTGGAATTAAAGTACCACTTTGGAGAATGGTTGGTATAACTAAAATTCCCCACTGGGGATGCATCTTAGAGCAAAAGGAAAGCAAAATTACTAATAATCAATGGTCATTCACCTTTGGTTAGAGTAAAAAACTCTTAAAAATTCTTCATTACAGCTATATTATTATATAAACTACATTATCCAAAATATAACCATATAGATGTGATATTAAATAAACATATATTCATTAAATGCTTCTTTGCCCAAAGTCAATGAAATATGTGAAAATTTAGAAATATTTCACTTTTGAATCCATCAAAATCTTGTTCCTCTATTCATTGCCTATCTCCTACAATAGCTCTTTCTCCCTGATAGTCTCCCAATTTTTTCTTTTTTATCTTTTTCACCTAGATCTTCTTCCCTCTTCCCCAGATTCTTCTGGTCTTAACCCAACTTCCCCCCTTTGATTTTATCGTAAAGCCCACAACTTCCTTTAAAAATAAGATCAATGACAGGAATAAATACTTGGCAGGTTGATTTTAAGATCTGGCCTTTGTCTAACAGATAATTATCACATTTTTCTCCAAACTCTGAAAGGAAAAGTAGAAATGTACTGAAGATTTTCAATAGTATTGGGAACTCAGTGTCCCAATCTCTCTGACCTATAATAACTAATAATAACTAATACTTGTGCTCATAAATCCATTTGATATTTGATGTTAAAGCCTGACAAAAACAACAATAAAAACATCTTATTGGAAATATTCTCAAAAAGCAAAGTTATCCCCAAGGTCCACCAAATAGAATAGGAATTTTTAAAAGCACAAAATGTGAGGCAACCTTAACTGAGGATTATACTTGTTATATTTTCAGTAAAGAATGACTAGATATTAATCTAGTCTTGCAAGCAAAGAAAGGGCAAATACATCAGAGGTCTTAGAAATTACCTTTTCAATAACTTCTGTCAACATTCAGGATAGATCCACAGGCAGATGCTTCTACTGCACTATTCTCACCTCTTATGAATGGCCTTAAGCTATAAATGCAGGACTTGGTATGTAAACGAATACTCAAATAGGAAATAGCTCTCCTAACAGGCCTTTAGCTTTTGCCCAAACATATTGAGAGGGTCTTAAAACAGAAGCAGAGTAAGATCCAAAAATAAGTTAGTGGCTTCGCAAAATAAAAACACTGAATGGTCCCTTGTCATCTTGGGTTCCCCAAAAGAAAAAATGCCTATGACAGATCTTCAGAATTATCCATGTTTAGGGATGAATTGAAAAGAGTAACTTTGGGGCGCCTGAGTGGCTCAGTGGCTAAGCCTCTGCCTTCAGCTCAGGTCGTGATCCCAGGGTCCTGGGACTGAGCCCCACATCAGGCTCTCTGCTCAATGGGGAGCCTGCTTCCCCCTCTCTCTCTCTGCCTGCCTCTCTGCCTACTTGTGATTTCCGTCCTTCAAATAAATTAATTAATTTAAAAAAAAAAGAAAAGAGTAACTTTTTCTAGAATATCAGAATAATTACTGATCTACTTATTATATGCACTATGTGAGCAACAATATCTACAATAAAGGTTATGGAATTAGAAAAGGTGGTCAGAAATTTATCACCAAGCCAAAATTATAAATGATATTCTCCTAGTATCTAATGCTCAAGCCTTAGAAAGCAGTTCTAAAACTCTTTAACCCAAGTAGAAATAAATAAGCAAATAGATTTCACATTCTATTAGCTAGCCATGATGGTACCTGTGTAATTTTCCAAGACTTCATGTTGAATTTGGATAAATATAATTGGTCAAGTAAAACAATTCATGTAAACAGAGGGTGATGACCACCTGACTCTCCAAAACAAATCAGGAGGGAGTGTGGGACATGTTTTCTTTATAGATTTTGGTATTTGGGGATCATGATTTCAAAGCATTCAGGGTCTTATTCTTTGTGCGTACTCCAGTTGTCAAGTGTGACTTCTCATGAGTCTTAAATGCTGCTGCACAGCCCCTGTCGTGTCAGATGATTCAACCACTCATCACCTGACAAAAGAAGCAACAAGGGAAAAACCCTGGTTTGACTCTGAACTGTTGTGACTGAGATAAAGATGTCACCTAGAGATCAGGACCATGGTGTAGATCTGGCATGACACTGATTTTAAGAATGACCCTCTGACATCACTAGAGAATGACCGAAAGACAGAGGTCTGAGAACCCATACAACAAACCCTACCAGGCATCCAGTACTGACAGAAAAACTACATTCATCAATTATTCAACTATATTCAGAACCTCATGTCACTTGGATCGGTCTGCCTTAAAATTCAACAAACCTAAAGACTTATCCCACTCCTGATATCCTGATTTTCCCTAACAAGATGCCATTTAATAATTGTATGTTTGGTGTTCCCTGTCCATGCAGTAGGTCAATAAAACTCAGTTTTTATTATAACAGGTATTTTTATTTTGAGCTTTCTATACTTCAAACAAGCAAAAGAGAATGGAATCTAGTGAACAAGTGTAGGATCTGTTAATATAGATGTAGAATGATTTCACCATGGGTTAAAGAAAGGAAGTCAAAATGTATATGGTAAAGACACACTACCAAGTCATTTCCAAAATTTTTACCTCCAGAAGATTGGCATATGCCCAATGTTACATAGGCCTTCCACTTTTCTGCTCTGATACAATATTGACTCAACCGGACTTAGACTCATCTCATATGGGATCAACCCAAAATGATAGATACATAGATATGTAGATCAAAGTACATGATAAAAAAAGAAGATCTACATTTAACTTTGATGCTCAACGCAAGTTACCTGGTTATCATAATTACAGGAGAAAAGTAAACAAGAGACATTTCCCTATTTAGATGCAAAATCACTAACTTGACAAAGTGATTCTAAAGTTTACCTGATAAGACAAATAAGTGAGAATAATCAAAAGTTTTTGATATACATTAGCAATGAATAATCAATGCAGATTATTTTTAGAGTAAAGATAGCCTGGGCAACTGGGTGGCTCAGTTATTAAGCGTCTGCCTTCATCTTGGGTCATGATCCCAGGGTTCCAGGATCGAGCCCCACATTGGGTTTCCTGCTCAGCGGGAAGCCTGCTTCTCCTCCCACTCCTCCTGCTTGTATTCCCTCTCTCGCGGTCTCTCTCTCTGTGTCAAAAAAGTAAATAAAATCTTTTTAAAAATAAATAAAATAAAGTAAAATAAAGATAGCCTAAAAATAACCCATTTTATTTACATTACAGAGGAGAGATCATAAATGAATGAAGAAATTGAAGACATTTCAATAAAAAGTACCAAAACAACCAACTTAAGCTCTAATGAAATGAGACCTTTATCTACTACCATACACCAACATAATTTCTTGGTGGATTAAAAAGCCAAATGTAAAATGAGAAATCATTTAAATATTTGAAATATACTTCAAAATGTTTTTGATCTTATGTTGAAAATAACACTAAAGCTTAAAACAAAAGAAGAAATCTACACCATGGAGTATTATGCCTCCATCAGAAAGGATGAATACCAGACTTTTGTAGCAACATGGACGGGACTGGAAGAGATTATGCTGAGTGAAATAAGTCAAGCAGAGAGAGTCAATTATCATATGGTTTCACTTATTTGTGGAACATAACAAATAACACGGAGGACATGGGGAGATGGAGAGGAGAAGGGAGTTGAGG
>PISX010037583.1:0-10937 GCA_004024625.1 Mellivora capensis
ATTTCCTGACTTGTTAATTTTAGCCATTCTGACTGGTGTGAGGTGATATCTCATTGTGGTTTTAATTTGTATTTCCCTGATGCCGAGTGATGTGGAGCACTTTTTCATGTGTCTGTTGGCCATCTGGATGTCTTTTTTGCAGAAATGTCTGTTCATGTCCTCTGCCCATTTCTTGATTGGATTATTTGTTCTTTGGGTGCTGAGTTTGATAAGGGCTTTAATATCTATAAATATATATAATATTATATATATAATATATTATATAATATAATATATTATATATATAATATTATATATATATATAATTATATATAAAATCTATAAATATAGATTTTGGACACTAGCCCTTTATCTGATATGTTGTTGCAAACATCTTTTTTTTTTTTTTTAAGGTTTTATTTATTTATTTGACAGAGAGCAGAAGAGAGAGGGAGACAGAACACAAGCAGGGGGAGCAGCAGAGGGAGAAGGAGAAGCAGGCTCCCCACTGAGCAGGGAGCTCTATATGGGGTTGGATGCCAGGACCCTGGATCATGACCTGAGCTGAAGGCAGATATTTAATGCATTGAGCCACCCAGGCACTCCATGCATACACCTTAAATTATTTCCTTAGAATAAATTATCAACAGAATTTCTGGAGCTGGGTAAAGGGTATATATATTACCTATACACTTAAGTTGATTTTTAAATTTTTGAATAATTATTGATTTACAGAAGAGTTGCAAAGATAGTACAGAAAATTCTTGTACATCCTTCAACCAACTTCCTCTGATGCTGCCATCTTATGTAACCATTGTATATTTACTAAGTTAACACTGTAAATATTAAATTAAACTATAGCATTAGCGTCTTTTTTTCTGTTCCAGATTCTATTTTTTAAATTTATTTATTTGTCAAAGAGAGAGGGAGAGAGAGAGCGAGCACAGGCAGACAGAGTGGCAGGCAGAGGCAGAGGGAGAAGCAGGCTCCCTGCCGAGCAAGGAGCCTGATCTGGGACTCGATCCCAGGATGCTGGGATCATGACCCGAGCTGAAGGCAGCCGCTTAACCAACTGAGCCACCCAGGTGTCCCTCTGTTTCAGATTCTAATACATAAACTTATGTTGTAATTAGTTCTCATGTCTCCTTAATCTTTTCTGAATTGTTTTTTGTGACCTTGACACTTTTGAAGAGTACCGGTTAGTTATTTTTAGAGATGTTCCTCAGTTTATATTTGTCTGATGTTTTCTCATTATTAGACTGGCAATATGATCATTTATATGGCTTTATGGTTTTTGACATATACTTTAGAAGCCCTTTTGCACAATATAAGTAATAAGCTAATTGAAAGAAGTTGTTTAAAGCAGGAGATCTTTTAAAATGATACATATCCCCCACTTTCTCTTTTTTTTTTTTTTTAACATTATGTACTTTCCCTTGTCAGTATTTTCATGTTGGGCCAAAGTTTTGTTTGTTTGTTTTGTTATCTGTTTTATAGTATATTCTTGGAATTCCTTTTTTTAATGAAATTCAATTAGCCAATACAATTATAACTACAATGAATAAATCACTTAGGATTCTAGTTCCACTTTGCTTAAAATGGAGAGAGAACTTAAGCACTTGAAAAGTAGCTCTTCAAGATTTTTACAATTTTCTTTTGCATTTGACTTACCCTTACCCATATCTAATCTGACAGCAATTTTTTCCCTTTTAAAACTACATTCATTGAGTCTTTGCAAAGCACTTGGCTTCCATTTGAAAAACAAATCAGCTTCCATTTAATCAGATTATACAATTTAATTAAATAACAATTACAATAATGAATAGAACTGACAGAAGTTTAGGGAAAACATAACTAACTCTTGGTGATAAATGCCTTGATTTTAAGTGAAATATTAAACATTGAAAAAGCAGCAGTGCTTAGGTGTGAATGTGAGAGAAGATATCTAGGTTCAAGCATTCAGTATGCAGAGGGAGCTAGTCAATGTGCTTTGTAGAGAGAATGGTGAGTGCTGGTTCATCTAGAAAACTGGTTGAGAAGAGACCAGTAAAGGGAGCAGCTAATATTCAGCCAAATTGTTCTAACCTATGTAAATTTCCCATTATATGTTAGGAGAATCTCAGTTTCCCTACCTTTGACAGCAGTAGATAATAGTATAAAGCTTGTATATCCAACTAGATTATATAGAAATAATCTATGTTGGTAGTAGAAAATTCTGTCTTGGTGATGACTAACAAGACTGAATTATTTTTCATCTTTTAGCTTATTGATCATCTGTATTTATTTGTTTACAACCTTAATGTATTTAGCAGTTAGCAGGTCAGTCGCTGACTGCGTTTATTTCAAGGTTTTCAGACTTCGAAAGGCTTCAGTTACCTGGTAACAATTGTTCTACTAACTGCTGTATCACTAATCTGGGACTGAACTATTGCCTTTTTCTCCCCAATCAATCTCTGGTGACTCCCAGTAGGAACATTATAAGGGTCTGTAATTACAAAGCCACGTACAAAAAGAGAGGGAACATTCAGCAACAGAAAGGGGATTCAGCATGCCGATTAGAAATATGTCTAGGTAAGCCTTGCTACTTATATGATCTGCCACCTCTGTCTCTAGCCTCTCTGACATCCACTCCTACTGCTTTCCCCTTTGCTGATCTTTGTACTGTTCTTGGAACACACTGAGCTTATTCCCACGTGGGGCCTTTCTGCCAGCTGTTTCTTCTGCCAGGAGCAGTCTGGCAGTTATCTGCGTGGTTCACTCCCTTATCTCCTCCAAGTCTTTGCTCAGGTGTCTCCTTTATACTGAAGTCTACATTGGCTACCTACCTACCATTGTAACTTGCCACACCCACCACCTTCTAACACCAAAATTGCTTTTTTTCCTGCAACATCTACAACATCTACAGCTTTACTTATTCTATTTCATGTACTTACTTATCACATGTTGTTTACTTCTGACTCCCATTGCTAGAATGAAAACTCCACTCTATAGATAGACATCTTTGTCCATTTTGTGTTCTGATATACTCCAACATCCCAGGACACTGCCTGGCATGTTATAAGCATTCAATAAAATTTTGTTAAATGAGGGGCATCTGGGTGGCTCAGTTGGCTGAGCATCTGACTCTTGTGTTTGCCTCAGGTCATGATTTCAGGGTTGTGAAATGGAGCTCTGCATTGGGCTCCCTGCTGGGCACGGAGCCTGCTTAAGATTCTCTCTCTGTCTCTCCTTCTGCCCCTCCCCCTGCCTCCCCCTCCTTCCTCTCTTAAAAAAAAAAAATGTGTTAAATCAATGAATGAATGAATTTTTACAAAGAAGGCCTTCAGATATGCAATGGAAAGAGAAGTCCCTACTAGTGTACACTATCTGGGAAAATGTAAGTGAAATTTTAGTCCGAGGCTTTTGAAGATATTGCTGCTGTCTTTGTTGACCACCCCATAGGAGTGACTTTGGATCTTCAAACCACATAGGTTTGTCCTTTGTAGCTCTTTCAGACGGTCTGGTTTGCCTATGTAAGCCTATGTTGGTGTTATGTAAAAAGCCACTCCGTAACTAAAAGCTCTCTAGATTAGGAGATTCCCACACTCCAGTGCCAAACCATAACAGTTTTCATTGGAACATCTCTCAGCTGATTCTTGAATGCTCAGTACTGGGTGAGTCAGCTCAGGATGTTATAACAAAATACTGCAGACTCTATAGTTTAAACAACAGACATTTATTTCTCACAGTTCTGGGCTAGGAAATCTAAGATCAAGGTGCTGGCAAGGTCAGTTTCATTCTGATGCCTTTTCTCTTCGTCCGTGGGTGGTTGCCATCTTGCTGTGCGCTGGGCCTCTTCTTTGGGTTTTTGCAGTGGGGGTGGGAAGCAAGCCCTCTGATACCTCTTTTTATAAGGATGTTTAACCCCTTCATGAGATTCCTACCTTTATGACCTCATCTAACCCTAATTACTTCCCTAAGGACTCATTTTTAAAATACTATCCCATTGAGGTTAGAGCTTCAACATGTGAATTTCAGGGGGGACATAAACATTCAGGCCATAACACTGAGTGTTCAGGACCCTGAGTTCTGCAGCCCTGAGTATGAGAAGCATTAGGGAACATTTCTTACACCCTTCTCTCCTAGCTCACCTGCCAGATGTTTGAACTAAGACAATAATCTTTTTTTCCCAACCCTTGGAGGAGAAAGCCAGAAGGACTGCTATAGGCAAAGGCAATACTGGCCCTTATTTTCTTCCCTCTCACTGAGACTATTACTATGTTTTAAAATTTTAAGGAAGCTTTAATAATTTTTTGTTTTAGACGATAACGAGAAACTGGTTTCCATTTTGTTTGGACATAAAAAACCATAAAAAATGCTGCCCCCTCCCCCAATACTCACCACAGGAATAATCCAGATAGTCTTAAAAAGCGTACCTTTTCTTCAATTTAAACTTCAGAGACCTGAAGCCGCAAGGCAGTTAAGGCGAAGGAACCTCAAAGAGCGACAAGTCCCTCTGAGGAAGGACAGGATACACATCCACCGTTAGCAGAGGCTGGGAGGCAGAAAAGGCTGGAGGCAGAAGCTGGGAGGCTTTCGTGTAAGCAGGTGGAGAGAAACCAGTTAAAATGTCAACAAATTCCTGTGGGCCAAGTGTGGGGGAGGATATCACTTTAGAATAACTGAGAGCCCAATTCACAAGGGAAGTTCACAGGGATCTGCAAACTGTTTTCCATGGGCTTACCCTGGATGCTCACAGGAAACACTGGTCCGGGCAGAAGACCAGGGAGAGCTGCTCTTGCAGCCTCAGAAATAAGATGAGGTCTGTTTGCCATGGGGATAGAGGCAGAAACAGGGGACGGGCCCAGCCCCAAGGCCCAGGGGGGACTCTGCCTGACCCTGGGGCTGGACTGGGAGAATCAGGAACCACCTCCAGTCCTTAGCAGGGGCCTAACCTCAAATAAAAAGTGACAGTAGTCTACTGCTGACAGAAAGGTAAGGAAGAGCTTGGAGAGAAATGCCCTCGCAGGCACACAGGCGCTGATGAACACCGAGGAGGGGGAAGGTGAACCCTGAGAAGAGCTGCCCCGCCTCCCTGGCTCTGCAGGCCTCACCTGATGCACAAACCCTCTGCGGGAAGAAAACAAGGACATGTGCTCTGAGATCATGTAACAACAAAGCTCAGATGGGACTTGTACATGGTTTATAGAAGGGTTGAGAAAGCAGTCTTTTCAGTCTTTCCAGCCTTACCTGGCTCAAAACTTCTGATCTTAAAAGAATGAGTGTTTGAGGGATGCCTGGGTGGCTCAGATGGTTAAGCATCAGCTATTGGCTCAGGTCATGATCCCAGGGTCCTGGAATCAAGTCCCGTGGCGTACTTCTTGCTCAGTGGGGAACCTGCTTCTCCTCCATCCTCTGCGTGTGTGCACTCTTTCTCTCTCTGACAAATAAATAAAATCTGTATTTAAAAAAAAAAAAAGAATGAGTGTTTGAGATTTGGGGTGGCTCCACTGTTAGCAGCCAGAGAGCCCTGTGAGCCTTCCCAGCGTGGCCGAAGTGGCGGCAAGGTGACTAGGAGGTGTAGAACGGGAGCAATTATCGTTCTGCTGCACTCATTTCTTGGGTCCTTAGTTTTGTCATAAACCGTGAGGTTCTGTAATTCAAAATCGAACCTCGTGAGTGGTTACTTGTTCTGCCCACCTGAAGGGAAGAATCTGGTTTGGGGAGTCCTGTGCCCACTCCTGTGGTTTTCATGGTCAGATTTTTGTATCCACCTCTTGGTCCCTGCACTGGTATTCACGCTAGTGCAGCCAGACTAAGTGGTTATAGCCAGGATGAATTATAGGAAAATTCATTTATCATTGTTTCCAGTGGAATAATTTTTTTCAAACATTACACGCTGGAAAACATGTCCAGGCAATTTGGCTTTATGAAACCGGCTAAAAAAAATCAATATAACATCGATGATGTTAAATATTAAGGTTATTTTTTAAAAAACAATATTTCCCTAGATTCTCCAGCACATTCTCTAGCAATTCTTGTATGAATTTTATAAACATTCACAAGAGGCTATAGAAAGTTGAAGAGACCATTCACTTTTCAAGGTTCCATTTGCTTCTCAGAAGGCCCTCTACTTTATATTCTGCATGTGAACATAATTGCATAGTTAGGAAACACAGACTCAAATATGTTGATTACGATATAATTTCCATCACTTCATATATGAATTGCCCAAGATTTCAACTTCGAATTTAAATACAACATATACTCAAAAGAGAGAGAGAAAAAAGGTAACATTTACTCATACTGTTCTTCAGAATTTCAACTGATAATATGTTGATGACTGAATCAAACTTGGAATTCAAGATTACCTCGAAAGTGTACAGATGCAATTTTTCTTAAAGCAGCAACCACCTCAAACAACTGTTTTCTTCCTAAATAATGAGTTAAAAGAAACTGACAATTTGGTTTGTTTATAAATTATAACATGGCCCTATAATAAGAAAAGTAGAAAAAAATGCCTTAATCTCATCTCAAGTTCCTTCATATTCTGGAGGACCTGGCAAAAAGAAAACACAAGCAAGTTGTAACATTTCTTTTGTTTGTAGGTGATGATGGTCCTAAAAATAAAGGCAGTAGCTACCTGTATTAGAGCTTTCGTGTGCCAATCTGATGATATATCAGTTTTCTAGGGAACAGTCAGAAGGATAAAAGAAATAAAGAAAAACCCATGGAATTCCTTCTCTCTGTCCTCTTATCTTCTGGTGTAAGTTTTCACAAAACAAAAGTTGGCAGGATTATACATTCTATCGTTTTCATGTCCTCCTCAGGGCAAGGATGATCTTTCTTTCTTTTTTTTTTTTTTTTTAAAGATTTTATTTATTTATTGGCAGAGAGAGACACAGCTAGAGAGGTAACACAGCAGAGGGAGTGGGAAAGGAAGAAGCAGGCCCCCCATGGAGCCTGGAGCCCAATGTGGGGCTCTGTCCCAGGACCCTGGGATCATGACCTGAGCCAAAGGCAGACGCTTAACGACTGAGCCATGCAGGTGCCCCAAGAGTGGTCTTCCTTACATCGTTTTTTTTTTGTTTGTTTGTTTTTCAAGATAGTCCTGGATCTTCTTTTTAAGGTATTTTATTATTTTTATTTTATTTTTCTTTTTTTAAAAGATTTTATTTATTTGACACAGAGAGAGAGAGAGAGAGATCACAGGTAGGCAGAGAGGCAGGCAGAGACAGAGGGGGAAGCAGGCTCTCTGCTCAGCAGAGAGCCCGATGGAGGGCTTGATCCCAGGACCCTGAGATCATGACCTGAGCGGAAGGCAGAGGCTTAACCCACTGAGCCACCCAGGTGCCCAGGCTCCCCCTTTTAAGGTATTTTAATTTGTAAAAGAATGTAACAGGCACTTGGATGGGTTTGCTGGGGCCCACACAGTAGTTTAGAGCTAGCCCTTGTGACAAAGACCATTTGCTTCAAAAATTAGTTTGTTACATACTTTCTGAATTAGGAGAACTTCAATTTTATTCCAGTGTAATTTGAACACCTAGCAAATTCTGTTTACAGTTTTTCTCAGGGTTTTTTCCCCCCGCATTTTTGTCCTTTTTTTTTTTTTTTCTGAGCATGAGTTATATACGTTCATTATATAAAATCCAAATATTACCAAAATGCATCTGCTATAAGCTTCCCCAAAGACTTTAGTTTAGACTAATGGACTTTTCATTATGTAGCTTAAAACAGTGTAACAATTGTCTGTGTTATGGAGAAAGAGAGTACTTTAGAAAATTAGAGTGTAGTTAGGTTTCTCAGAAATTACCACAAGATATGTGGACCCAAAGTTTTGTATATTTCTTCTGATCCTTCCTAGTCCTCATTCTGAGTCCATTCTCTCCTTATAAATTATGATACCACCATTTTTAGTCCAGCATAAAAAATAGCTCCAGGATCATCTCAGAGATCTCATAATACTGTCAGTAGTTGTCCCAAAGAAACTCATTTTGTTTGAATTTAGATTTAGATTTTGGGTCATTAAAAATACCTTTAGTTTACCTTCTAAACGACCACCAAATATACGGACCAAAAAGAAAACATCAGAACTGAAAAAGTTTGGCTTATTATCATTTGGAGTAACAGCTCCTTAAGAGGTCTGTTTTATGCCATTAAAAATCACACATCCAAGGTCTTTTCAACCTAATTAACCAATTCTTTGCTCTTCTTTGAGGATTAAATGTCTCTTCTGAGCTCTCTCAGGGGTAAGTACTATGGTCCTACTTTAGTCTCCTGTGGGTTAGAGGCAGATTGTCCACATTTTTGACCCTCTAACCAGCACCACCCCTCCTTCATATTTTTTCTCACTTAGAGCCCAGGATATCTGGCTGTTAGTATGATACGGTAGAAAGGACACTAACTTTTGAGCCAAGCAGATATAGTTCTGAATCCAGGCTGCCATTCACAAATTCTATAACCTGGGATGAATTACTTAACTTCAATGAATTTCAGTTTAATCATCTGTGAATGGTTTTCATCATCTGTGTATGAGGATGAGGTCTTACTAACATAGAGGTATTGCGAAAATTGAATAGGAACATGCATGCTTAACTATGCGCAGTATATAATAAGGGTCCATTATGCCATTATAGACTAGTTACCCTCACTCTCCTCTGGTAATCCTCAACCGCTAAATTTCTGATTATTTCATAGTCATGGAAAGCTTTGGCACCTGGCTCATTGGTTTCTTTTCTTTCTTAGTGCTTGATATCATCCATTCGATATTACTACCCCATTATTACTTTGCTACTTTTCAGTAGCCCATTGTCAGGAGCTGACTTGTGCCTTGGTGTTGGATCTGTCTCACTATTTCCCAGATCTGTTCTACATCTAAGATCTTAAATTTCAAAGTATGTTCTTTTTGTTACTTTCTTCTTTTCCTCCACTTTTTCTGTATTTGCTTTCACAAATATAGTCCAATAACTCTAGTCAAATAACTGCTTGTCTTCCAATATATAAAGTCCACTTTTTTACTTTTCTCTCCTATCCAGTCTACATCTGCTGACCCAAGACTTCAAACATTCATTCAGTGCGTTCTTCTCTATTGCCCCTTGTCCTTCTAAGGTACCCTCTAAAAATTTTTTATCTGTGTACAATCTAACTTTTCTGTTCACACAGGTCCTTTATCAGATAGATTTGTTGCAAATATTTTCTCTCAATCTATGTTTTGCTTAATCATTTTCTTAGTGTCTTTTGATGAATAGAAGCTTTTAATTATGAAGTCTGATTACCAAAATTTCTTGTACTTTCTATGTCCTGAGAAATCTTTGCCTAGTCCATAGTTAAGAAGAATTTCTCACTTATTTTCACTGGAAGTTTAGCTTTTATACTGAAGTAAAAAAAATCATCTCCAATTAATCATTGCATATTGTGAGAAGTAAGGGAAAGGATCTATTTACTTTTTTCATATACTTATCCAGATTTTTTAACACCACCTGTTGAAAGACTTTTCTGCCCCTATTGAATTGTTCTGACACCTTCATGTAAAGCAGTTGCTTAAATGTGTGTATTCTTTATTGATGCTCTCTTCTTTGATATTTATTTGTCTTTCTTTATGCCAATACTACTGTTAAAAAAACACATCTCTGTGGATTTTTGCAAATCTACATGTCTTGTGAGCAGAGGTACAGATGGCCTTTGTTCTGGATTATTTTTTCAAAGAGAGAGAGAGATATATATATACATATATATTTGCTATATATTTATTTGCTATATATAGACTATTTGCTATATATATATAGCAAATAGTCTTGAAAATCAGAGATAATGTCTCCCTCCAGAATAAAAGGCAGCCTTGTTTATTGTCTACTATAATAAATACAGTAAAGATGATATCTCCCTCCTAGGCAAAGTTCAGGTAGGCTCACTGCCTAACAAAAATATTTGGGTTCCCTAAACTCAGGATTCCTCTCTTGTCCTGTACTGTACAGTGTGTTCAGTTATCATCTGATGCGCTTTGTGTCACCCTCTGGGAACTACTGCTCAGTGAATTGGCACTAATGCTGATAATCTGCCTATAACTATTACCATGAGTAATAAGGTCTTTTATCTCTGATCCTGGAGTGTTATGTGTTCTGCCAGCATCCTTGAAAAGTGAGGCAGGCTATAGACCCAGCATATGGTGACTTTCCATGTGTATTTGTAAAAAAATGTATATTCTCCTTTTGTTGGATGTCAGATTTTATAAAAATCAATTAGTTTAAGTAGGTAACTACTATCCAAATCTTCCCTATACTTATTTTCTTTCCACCTAATTGTTCTATCAGCTTCAGGAGAAATTTTAGAATCTAACACTATTTCTAGTTCACGCTTTTCATTTTTGCTTTGTGTATTTTGAACCTCTCTTCATAGGTGCATATGCATTAATGGCTGTTATGTCTTTTTAGTAGATGGATTCATTTTTAAACTATGAAATATCCATCTATACCTGTGGTAATATTTCTTTTCCTGATGTCTATTTTGTTTGCTAATTACATAACCACTTAAACTTAAAATCTCCAATGGCTCCTAATAGCCTTCACAATAAATGTCAAACTCTTAATCTTGGTATTCAAAATTCTTTATTATCTATGGTCTATGTCTACCTCTCCATCATTAAATATCTTATAGTTCTGCCACCTGCATGGGGTATAGTGCCCAACCAAACTTCTTTGAGTTCCTAAAATTCCTACGCTCTTCCCTCTTCTCTAGCTGGCTAACTTCTCTTCATCTTTAGAAATCTCCTGTTTGAAAGAAACTTCTCCCATCCCTTCTCCCTAAGCACACATCCCGGCTTTGAATTAGGTGCCCCCTTTCTGATCTCCTGCAATACCTGTGGTTATCTATAGCATAGTTATTAAAAAGTTGCTCTATTATTATTATTATTATTATTTTTAATTTCTTTTCAGCGTAACAGAATTCATAGTTTTACACCACACCCAGTGCTCCATGCAATG
>PISX010037584.1:0-10933 GCA_004024625.1 Mellivora capensis
GTGAAATAAGTCAAGCAGAGAGAGTCAATTATCATATGGTTTCACTTATTTGCGGAGCATAACAAATAACACGGAGGACATGGGGAGATGGAGAGGAGAAGGGAGTGGAGGGAAATTGGGGGGGAGATGAACCATGAGAGACTATGGACTCTGAAAAACAACCTGAGGGTTTTGAAGGGGCAGGGGGTGGGAGGTTGGGGGAGCCAGGTGGTGGGTATTGTGGAGGGCACGCATTGCATGGAGCACTGGGTGTGGTGTAATACTATGAATTCTGTTATGCTGAAAAGCAATAAAAAAAATTTAAAAGGGGGAAAAAAAACTAGCATTGTGTGGTGGCGGACGGGGGTTACACGTGTGGGGAGCATCGTGGGAGGTAGAGACTTGTCTGATCACTACGTCGTACTCTCGAGACGCACGTCCACATCATGCACCGACTCTACCTTAACTAAAAATAAAACTTACAGCGAGGACGTCCGGAGCTTTTGAGAACATCCCACAGACAATAACGAAACATTCCTGATGGCACCGAGGATGGTAACTAGGTAGGGATTCAGGTGACATCAGGGTGGTCTGCGTTGGCAAGTGATTTAGAAGCATCACTGTCGAATGTGAAGACGTTTCAGGAACGCCAGGACCCATTCCTTTCACTGGCATTTTCCTTTTGAATGACTGACAAGAACGGAAGATAATGTATAAATAAATCTGGAGTATTATTTTAAATATAATGAAGACACAAGTGGAAATTAGTGTCTCAGACTCAGATGTCACAATGTGGTTCCTTTCTCAGTGTTTTATAAAGTCCTGGTCTGCCTTAGTGAGGTTTTAGAGGTCATAGAAGACAGACTTTACTGATTTTCTTGATTAGAATCTATTGGCTCGATCATCGTCAGTCAGGAGCCTAGAGTACTAGTAAGCCTCAGGCAAGAAGGGCGGACGGCTCCTGTTGCTGTCGGAACCCGGAGGGTGGATGTTCACATCAGACTTCCAGAGAAAGGGGATTCCTGCGTGGGGTTTTGTGAGAGCTGTAGGGTTTTTTGGAATGTCCCCACCCCACCTTTCCTTTAGCTGAGGCAAGAGCATGTGTTTGATTCCTTGCAGACGTTTTGACGATGGGAACAATAACATTCCTGGATGGGGGAGATGGCCCCTCCTTGCCTTTCCTGATTCCAGTCCATCCCACTAGAATAGGGCTCTGGCCCCAGTGCCGTGCCCACCTGGTTTGCCCTTTGAAGTCCTGTGGACTCTGTGCCCCTCATCTCCAGTGCCACGTCCACCATCAGACTCTCCTAGAAGTGCCCTGGGGAGACCTACCTTCCTTGTCCTCTGAATTCCAGGATCTTACCCCTCTAATGAGATGGAAATTGTGCATTCATTCATTGGTGGTTTTCTTCTTTGGCAAGTTATGTGTTAGGTGCGCTGTTTGGGTCAGGGACTGGTCCAGGTAGTGGGAGGGTAGGGCGAATGAGGCCGAGTGTTTGCAGGACTCACGTTCCAGCTGGGTTCTGAGTTTCTCCAAGTTAGGGATGCAGCCTCATGTGTGATTTTTTTAATTCCTACATTAATGCCCCCCATACAAGGGAGGGCTTGTAAAGGGTGATGGCCTGTCTTTATTCGTTACCTCTGTCATCATTTCCCAACTGTAACAAACATAAAAAATCAAAGTGCCTCTAAATTTTTTCCTGTTTAGGGGGATTTTGTTTTACTTATTATTTTTAGAATCCCTTGTACTATCACACATTTTTTAAAAGATTTTATTTATTTACTTGAGAGAGAGAGAGAGCATGCATGAGTGAGAGAGCACAAGCAGGGCAACAGCAGGGGGAGAGGGCCCCCTGAGCAGGGAGCCCGATATGGGGCTCGCTCTCGGGACCCTGAGATCATGACCTGAGCCGGAAGCAACCACTTAACTGAGCCACTGCCGTGCCCCTCACACGTTGTTTTTCATTACGGAGATGTAATTGACACATTACCTCGTATTGGTTTCAGGTGTACAACGTAATGATTCGATATTTGTACATATTCCAAATTATACTACTATACATCTAGTTAATTCTCATAACTACACCTCGATACAATTGTTTTTTTAACATCGGGTTAATTTGCAAATTGCAATTTGCAAATACACACAGTCCCTGTGCTGGGTGTGACATCCCCAGGACTCCTTTATCCTACAACTGGGAGCTTGTACCTTCAGACCCCTGTACCCATTCCCCTGCCCCCCACAGTCCATGTCTGGCAACCACTGGTCTGTTCTCCATTTATGAGCTTTCTTCTTTTTTTTTTTTTTTTTCTGCTTAAATCCTCTTTTCCTCATAAAATCTGCTTTCTACTTCTGGTCTTTTTTGAACTGACATGCATTTTGCTCTCAAGGCCTTTTAGGAATGAAATTGACTATTTTTCTTTATCACAGTGGTGTAATATGGGTGTCGAGTGCCCTAGTTTTGGGTCGGATGTGGGGGAAAGCAAGACTAAAAAATGGATAAAAACGGACAGAGATGAGAGCATGTTTCCTTTGATTACGAATAAATACCACCATGGAAATACGATTTATCCCAATGTGCTGGGAATTAGACTTGTCCTGATTAAATGTGATTTAGCTGAGAATTCCTATGGGCTTTTTATTTCCATCTTTTTTTTTTCTCCAAAATCTTCGTCCAATTGTGCGATCTTCTTGCTCGTGCCTCAGTAAGTTAGAATTGATGTCACATGTAACATTCAGGAAATTGAAAGTTCTCTTAGAGATTGGAATGTGCCAATATTTCTTATCTTTGCAGAGAATAGAAGTACAGCTTCAAGGTCTAGAACATGCACAGATACAAGTCATCCCATAAAACACAAAGTGCCCAACTTCAGTCCTAAATCAGCTTGCTCTCTGGAGACGTGCTATGTTTTCCTGAAAGTGTGAAAGAGAGGAAATGTTCCTTATTTGAGGTTTTGGCTGTTTCGGGGGGACCGTCTACGGTGAATGACTCCGTAAACGTTCCAGGCCGGGGCTGGCTTCTCATCTGGAAGCTTCTAGCTCAGCGGCAGGAGGAGAGGGGAGCCGGACCCTGCTGCTGTGTGCCCGAGCTCACCATTTTCAGCTTCTGGCCACTTTTCATTTCCAAATACCCTTATTGATTCCTTCCCTGACTCAGATCGATCCGGGGCTTGAAAGAAGCGTCTGCCTGGAAGCAGTGGGGGAAGGGGAAGTGCAAGGAAAACATCGGGTAACCAGGCCGCAGTGAGGTGGCCTGGTGTAGGGGGGGAGACTAGCCACCACCCGCGAAAGAGAAAACATCTTTTTCAACCCCCCATCTGCCGCTTTCTTCTCCCCTCTGAGTTTCAGTTCTCTGCTCTCTGGGGGCTCACAGTGCCCCTTGCCTACCCCACCCACCACTGCCACCACATTTTGGCCTTTATGTAGCTCTCCCTGATGTCTGGACACCCTCCAGCCTCACGAATGCCTGGCATGGGGTGGAGGTTCGCCAATGGATGGCGAGCGACTGGGGCCTGCCCTGGAGCAGTGTGCAACCTTGTGAACGCTCAACGTGCTACTCCTTCTGCTGTGTCCACTTCTGTGCATCTGCTATTGAGTCCTGCTGAGGATGTGCAGTTGGTGGTTAGCTTTCCTGCTCAGGGAGTTGTGGCTCCTGAAGACAGAGTGATAAACCTCCATGTAAGGAAGGGCTGTGAGGCAGTGAGGGGGTAGGGGGCGGGGGCAGCACCACGGACCTGTGTTCCAGGCTGGGATCTAGGCCTCCCTGGAGGCCATGAGCTTTGCTGAGCAGGGTCACCTCTGGTAGCCATACTTTCTTATCTCCGGCCAGCTGCTGTGTGCTTGCTCCCCTCCCCATAGTTCTCAGTGCTCCTGCAGGGATCAGATGAGTTCAGTGAAGTTAGAGCTTTCATATAAGGCATCTCAGATACGGGTGCTCTTCCCAGGCTGGGTTTTCATCCTGTGCGGGCTCTTCTGTCCCAGGGAACATGTCTGCATCTCAGTGGAAACCTCCAGGGTCTGGGAGGAGCTGCCTTAGAGGGCATCCCAGGAGGAGTAGTGGGAGCCGGATTGCTGTCCCCTGGGGGCCCCAGCTCACCCGTTCAGCCACCTCATGGCTGACTTGATGCATGGCAGGAGCCGGATAGGTGCCAGGCTTGTCCCCTCTAGGCTGCGACACCCAGCCTGCCTGCTACACTTCCACCAGGGAATGACTGAAGTGCCATCGTTGCACGCGTCATTGGGGCCATCAGCCATGCGTGACAGTGACTCCAGGGTGCTGGCGTTGCAAGACCACTCAGAGATGGCAAGGCAGCGGCACATGTGATAGACCAATGCCTCCATGACCCCCTCGAGGTTTAATAAATCACATACGCTTCTAACCTGGATAAGTCCATTTTCCTACACGTACTGAGACACAGGTCTCAGCCCCTGAGAATGAGGCTGATACAGAGTAGAGCAGGAGGGGACCAGCTGGGCCAGAGGGACTGTGATGCCGTTGGCGTGAGGGGTGACAGGGAGGAAAGAGCGGGAAGTTCTTTGTGTGGGCCCCGGGTGGGGGATGAGCCGGTCGACCAGCGCCTCTTCCAGAAGCAGCTGAAACGTAAAGCAGCAGTCTGACTTTCCTCACCAGCAGCCTTTCTCCTGTCCCCTCTGCAGAACAATTCTGATGTCTCCGTCTCTCAGTGATACAGTAGGACGTCTGCCCTGGGCGCATTCTTGGTATCTCTGACTGGGACAGAGAAGTACTCAGTCCTGATCAACCCTTGTTTTTATTCTATTGAGGGTTTAAAATTTAATGTGTCATGTCACTAGTGACAATACTAGAACGGCGGGAAGGTGGGCTTGTGGTCTGAGGACAGATCCCACAATGTGAACGTGCCTGTCGTACCCAGGATGCCCCTCTTCGGATGAACTGCCCCCCAGAACGTGGTGGGAACACGGTGGGCCTGGGCCTTACCGGTACCTGCCCTCAACACGCGGCTCCACACGGGGGTCTCCTTCAACTTGCCCCCAGCTGGGACTCAGGGCCACTCTCTGTCCTCCAGCAAGGATAACCCGCCCGAATAAAAAGAACCCAGGGCGAATTGTTCCTCCTGGGGAGTCGGGATGCCCAGCTGCGACTCGTCTAGAATGGGACGCAGTTACCCCGAGAAGGCGGCAAATTGCTGGGACCCGAGCTGACCCAGTGACCCCGTGCAAGGCTGAGGGAGAGGGGGCGTCCGCGGTTTTCCTCCCAACGTGTGAGATTTCCTTATGAACCGTGGCGCTCTGTCCACCCCCCGCCCCCCGGAGACTCCCTGAAGATACCCTCCCAGGTGAGGAGGACCACGGGGCCTGAGATGTCTGAAGTGAGCCCAGAGGCATGGAGATGAGCCATTCCAAGCCCCCATTTCCCAGGCATAGAGACTAAAGGTCCAGAAGCTGTGCACATTTCAGGCTTTCTGCCGAGCTGGGTGACCGCCACGGCGGTGCCTGTGTCACTGTCTTGTTTGCTGGCTGGTCCTCCAGCCCCTCGGGGACTCCTACCCCGCATCCCCAGGGCCAGGAGCTTCGCAACGACTGTGGGGCCTGTGGCCCTTGCAGCCGGTGGTCTGCGGCATGCGCGGACCGTGGACGTGGCCGGCTCCGGCAGCAGCGGGGGTGCGCAGACATCCTCTAGCTCCCGGTGCGCCTGGGGCACCCCCGGCTCTTCCCTGCCCCGCCACAGCTCCAGACCGACACCCGGGTCCTCCCTCTCTCCTCATCTTCCTCTGCGCTCTCCGTGGACACTGATTTCTCTTCTCTCTGCCCATCTCTTCTCATCCTCAGCAAAACACTCATAAAAGAGCAACCGAGGTATTGATTCTATTTGTCTTCAGAAGGAAACTGTTTGGTTTCTGCCATCTCCTCTCCTAATTCGATTTGCCTTTCCAGCCAGGTCGATTCTTCCTAGGGCCGTGTTCGCCTTTTAAAAATTGGGCCAGGGAGGGGAGGGGATCTTGAAAATACTCTCCCTGTTTTTATGTCTGAGGAAGTTCACACGGGTTTCTGTAGATTCCGTTAGGATGATCTCTGTCCCAGTCCCTGGCCAGCCAACTCAGGATACCCTTGACTTTCAGCAAGGTCGTGGGTATGTGTGGGAGCCAAAGAGGACCGTAAGCTGACACCAGGTGGGGCTGTGTGACTCACGGGAGAGGTCCCCAGGGTGAGTCTTTCCAGTGGGGATTTGGGAAACTGAGGTTTCTAGTCCCAAGCTCTGGAAAGAACCAGAAGAGCCACTTGAAAATTAGTTTTTTGGATTGAGTGAGTCATGGCTCTGTTATTCTTGCTGGACGTCAAACCCAGAAGCCTGGCTCCACCGAGAGAGCGGCTGGTATGGGACTGGGGTTCTTGGCATCTGCACGGCCTCTCTCAAAGGGGATGCGGGTTGCGTCACCTCCTTCTAGACCAACTGCTCACCCCATATTCCCAGCCTGCAGTGCGTTTCGAGAAAGCCTCACACGTGCAGAAATATATAGGATATTGCAGATAAAAGATGTTTTAAAAATAGGGAAAAAAGTCCTCATGTGAATCACTAATGGTAATGAAGATGAATCATCGGAGGTTGTAAGACACCGGGATCCTGGACCAGAGCCTAACAAAGGTCTATTTTGAATCAAAACTGTCATTGCTCCTGCTACCAAAGTAAGCCTTTCTGACATAAAAATCCCAAAGCACCCCCGTGACACTCAGCAGAGGTGACAGGACATGACTGTCTGGTCAGAACAAGGGAAACATGAGGTCACTTGCAGAGCATCCCCAAGGCAGAGCAGACCAGAGGCGAGTCCCTCCCATTTCGACATCAGCAGAAGGATCGTGTGTGTATCGCGCGTGCCCTGTGGCCCACTTGCCATAGAGCTCGTCACCACCAACGGGCATTCCACATTATTACTTGTTGTTGGATGTGTTTTATCCAAAGACATTTGTAGAGGGGAATTAATATATATTAAGAGAACATCACAGATTCTTAGAATAGGAAATGGCCCATTTTTTTCATGGACCTACTTAATTTCTTCAACGTTACTTATTATATGAATTAATTCTCATTACATATCAACCCCCAACCTTAATTCTAGATAGATTTCAGTGGCTCAATGTAAAAATGGAAAATAAGATTATGCTATGAAATTAAGAAAAATGGGGATAAATAATGATCTGTTGTCTCAATAAAGAATGACTAAAAGCAATAAAATGATCATAAGAATAAATAGTCTTAGAATTTTATCTAATAAACATACATTTTAAATGCCTAGCAGAAGTAAAAGGAAAACAAAAATCTGGTAAAATGCAACAAATTCAATGTGCTAATATACTTAATATATGAAGAGATTGGCTACATTCATTAGTAAAGGAGTCAAGATGTTAAAAATAGAAACAGCTTGGAAATCATTATCAGTTATTGTTGTGTTACTTGAAATACTGAAAAATTGGAAATAACCCTTTCTCCAAAGAATTAGTATTGACAAGAGTATGGAAATTACAGTGCATTCACGAAGTATTTATGGTCCTGCTTCAAGAGGGTGGACACAGCTTACATAATGAAATCCCTTCTCTTCCCCCAAAGCTTGGAACAATAGTAAAGAAGTACAAAAGGGACCATGTTTATAAGACACTGGGAAAACAAGAGGGGGCCGGCAGACACAGATCTTCACGAATTTCTGTGAGAAGAAGGAAGGTGGGATCGTGTTAGCAAATGTACTTTAGTGAAGGGAGTCGTGGCCAGAGCGGGTGGAAGGAAGGCTTTCAGCAGGCCAGACCCACTCCTGGGGGAACACGTGCTTTTCCCTAACACCCCGATGGCACAGCGGCTGCAGAGAGAAACAGCGTGCGTGCTAAGTGACTGACTTGGATGGCCAAACCCCCGCCCCCCGCACCCTCCCATCTCCCACCTGCAGGGCTGAGGATGTTGTCCCTCAGAGAAGGGAGGGGCAGGGAGGGACGAGCCCCTCGAAGAGCGAGATCGTAAGTGATTTGAACCAGCGGCTCCCACCAGGACGAGGTCGACTCGGCGTCTTCCCTCCATGCTCCTGCATGCGTGGAGTCCGGGGGAATTAAAGGGGCGAACACGCAAGACAACAATGAAACATTCTGAAAATACATAGACAATGTCTTTACAACCCCATGGGGGAGGAGAGGACTTCATAAGCCAGACACAGCATTACAAACCACACACATCACAGAAGGGACACATCACTGCATTGCACCCAAAGACATCAATGTGTCCTAAGAAATCATCTTTGTTTGTTTTTTTAATGTGGCTGGGGCGCAAACTGTGGAAAGAACCAAGATGCCCTTCCACGGACGAATGGGTAAGGAAGATGTGGTCCATATACACTATGGAGTATGATGCCTCCATCAGAAAGGATGAACACCCAACTTTTGTAGCAACATGGACGGGACTGGAAGAGATTATGCTGAGTGAAATAAGTCAAGCAGAGAGAGTCAATTATCATATGGTTTCACTTATTTGCAGAGCATAACAAATAACACGGAGGACATGGGGAGATGGAGAGGAGAAGGGAGTTGAGGGAAATTGGAGGAGGAGATGAACCATGAGAGACTATGGACCCTGAAAAACAACCTGAGGGTTTTGAAGGGGCAGGGGGTGGGAGGTTAGGGGAGCCTGGTGGTGGGTATTAGGGAGGGCACGGATTGCATGGAGCACCGGGTGTGGTGCAAAACTATAAATTCTGTTATGCTGAAAAGAAATTAAAAAAAAAAAGAAATTAGAGTATTTCCCGGAGCTAGAAGTGACACCTGTTTTGACATTAGAAGGGTCAACAAAATACAAAGAATTAAATAAGATTCATACTGTCTATAATATTCATATTTAATGTAAAATTATAGAAAAATATGAAGACGTGGTCTTAAAAGCCCAAGGAAGGAGGGGGGAGGGCCAGGTTGGGGAGAGAATGGGGGGTTGGGGGGGTCCTGAGGGGAGAGAAATGTTCCATGAGAAACCAGGTTATCTCTACAGAAACCAAAACGTGGTGTTTCGCTTATTAAAAGACTCCAACTGGAAGATAGTGGATAGATGTGTTCAAGGTTATGAGGGAAAATCCAGACTTCATGAATTCAGAGTTAAAACCTAAGCCAACTTCCCATCCCTGTGAAGGTGACATGCACACATTTTCAGCTTTGATCTCACGTGAATGGATTCGAGAAAAAGTGGCTTCGACCCTACTCTAGCAAAACAACACGGGAGCCTGAGGAGAGAGAGCAAGATATTTGGAAAGAGAGTAAACCGGGGGAACACGGTTTAAAAAAAAAAAAATCACCCGGGATGATAACCCAGAGTGACAGATGGGCAACCTAGAAAGTAAATCACAGCTTTTAACAAAACTTAACGTGACGAAACCGCATGCGCGATCTCAGGGACCAAGGCCAACACCGATTCCTTCTGTTTAAAAAGATGAGAAGATGCATTCACGTTGTGGGTTATGCAGCGTTGTGTCTCACTTTACCGTTTCCCAGACTCCGACACACGGTTAGTTGTAAGGCCCTCCTTACAGTCTGTGTCTGGAAAAAAAGTGCTCCAGTTATAAGGGCACTTAAATTAATTTTAATTTTTTATGTACTCAATGAGCTGATTTCGAATGATTAGCATTAGAGAAAAAAAACCACAGCTCCAGAGGAGAAGCAGCATCAACAGGAGAACGGAGTGCCCTGGCTGGGTGTTCCGAGACCCGTCACGTTCAGGTAACTTGTCATCCTAGAGGGGTTCACGCTGAGGCTCTCTGTGCATCGTCCTCGGTGCTGGGAGTAGGAGAGACCGTGCAGTGTTAGGGAACGATGCTACGTGACTGCACGTTGGAGAATTTTCCAGGTTCTCTCTTCGTCACCCAGAAAGTGTCCATAGAAAAATTCCCAGTAATGCCTGGTAGCCTATTCCTTCCTGAGCCAGCCGTCTTATGACCTGGCTGAATTCTGGGGCGCTGGGGTTGCAGGGCCGATCCCCTCACTGGCCCAGGGCCTCGTATCAGAGATGTCAAAATGTAAAAAAAAAAAAAAAAAAAAAGAAGAAGAAGAAGAAGAGGAAAACACATCTTAAAAATCACCGAAATGAATGTACTTGGATTCCTGTTGGCTTTGGAATATTCAGCTTTTTGTTCGCTTTTGCTTATTATTTTTCGCACTTTTGTTCTTCATGTTCCTCCCCCACCCTGTTGTCTATATAAAAATAGAATCATTTGATCTTAAAGCTGGGAATGTTGTTCTTCGAGTGCTAGGAGTTTGATGGTTTAAAATTCCATCTTCTCTGTGGTTTTAATTGTCCTGCTTGTTACCAGGGAATAAGTCCCACCATCCTAATACCTTAAATGTTTTTAGTTGATTTTGAAATTCACGAGTAGACCAGAAAAGGTCTATTTGTGATTTCAGAGCAGGATATCATCCGTGCAAGGAGATGCTGAGGGGACGGCGGGTTTCGTTCAGTAGGTGGGGAGGGCTCTGCTCCTGTCTCACAGGCCTACAGTCAGGAGATTCTGTCTAGAATTGACAGGCTCACAACGTCAGGCGATTCCAGCTGCTGTCGCAAATAAACCTTGAAGTCCTCATCCTTTAACGAAGGATGGTTGCTTTTCCAGCCACTAAGGGCTGAATTATTTATTTAAGGCGAGGCCTTCGAGATGACAAGTCAAGGACCCAGGTCCTCCTGCCTTGTGGATTTGCCATCTCCTAATGTTTTAGAATTCTTTTTTTTAAAATTTCTTTTCAGCGTAACAGAATTCATAGTTTTTGCACCACACCCAGTGCTCCATGCAATGCGTGCCCTCCCTAAAGCCCACCACCAGGCTCCCCTAACCTCCCACCCCCCGCCCCTCCAAAACCCTCAGGTTGTTTTTCAGAGTCCATAGTCTCTCATGGTTCACCTCCCCTTCCAATTTCCCTCAACTCCCTTCTCCTCTCCATCTCCCCATGTCCTCCATGTTATTT
>PISX010037585.1:0-10816 GCA_004024625.1 Mellivora capensis
AAAAAATCAGGAAACATCCCTCTTATAACATGTAACAGGATTCTCCCAGAGATACACAAAACCCCTTCTCAAAGGCCCTTCTCTCCCCTACCAAAGCTGTTACTATGCTTATTATATTCATGCCTTTAGATATAAACATAATTTGAATACAAGCAGGAAGATTAAGTAATTGGATGCTTTTCAAATGTTTCAGAATTCTCACACCATTATATAACAAGCAGAAATATTTAATTTTTTTAGAAAGGACAAAACCTAAGACGAGCCCAGCTGTAAGGAAACTAAACATTTCAACCACTGCCTAGGGCCCTGACCATGGCCCTCTTTTTTTATTACTTCAATCTGGAAGCAAGGAACAAGCTATAAAACTGCTTATACACTTGAACTCAGTAACTTCAACATGAAGATTACAACCCAGGATAAAAATAAGTCATCTGTTTAAAAAAAAAAATAGCTCTTTAGATAAAACTCTGGAGAAACTAGACATAGTTCATAGTTCATATGTTTAAAAACAAGAGAATAAGGATGCCTGGATGGCTCAGTTGGTTAGATGACTGCCTTCGGCTCAGGTCATGATCTCAGAGTCCTGGGATCGAGTCTCAAATCGGGCTCCCTGCTTCTTCCTCTTCCACTCTCCCTGCTTGACCTCTCTCTCTCTCTCTCTAATAAATAAATAAAATCTTAAAAAAAAGAGAGAGAGAGAGAATATTGGGGCACCTAGGGGCTCAGTTGGTTAAGCCTCTGACTTGGTTTTGGCTCAGGTCATGATCTCAGGGTCATGAGATCAAGTCTCCTTGGCATTTTCTCTCCCTCTCTCTCCCTACCTCCCTCCCCACCTCTGCTCTCTCTCAAACAAAAAACAAACAAACAAAAAAACAAACAAAAACCAAGAGTTTTTAAATAAAACCTAATGTAGTGGGTTCCCTAAGCTCCATTAGGGAAAGGAATGACTGATTCTCAAAAGATGCATAATAAATGAAGGAAAAAATAAAATGACAAGGATGTGAACTAACTTTACAAAAGAACAGATAGAAAATATCCTTAAGCACATTAATAAGACCTACATAAAAACATTTATAATGATAATTATAATAGCTAACTCTACACATATTAAGTCATGTAATCCTTATAGCAACTACAGAAGTAGCTATCATTATTAATTCTCACTGTAAAAATGAGGAACAGAGGAACAAAGGAATGCTAGGGACATCCTAGAACACCCATATATTAAGAGGCTGTGTCACGATTTGAGCCATAAGCCTTATGGTTCCAGATTCTCAACCACTACCACATATTTGTTTATGAGCTACATCTTCAGTTTCTGTTTCTTAACTCATCAAATGAGGATTAATAACAGCGCCTATGTTGGATGCTTTAAGGATTAGGTGAGAAAAGATGTGCAAAGTCCCTATTTGTAGGAACACAAAGTAGGTACTCAAAAAAATGGCAGCAGAATTTACTGAATTCATAATACACTTACAGTTTATGTTGTCCTGACAAGGACTCTGGGTTTTATTTTGGGAGAGGTGAAAGAGTGCTGTAGCCATGGTAACTGGAGGTCCTGCCCTCAGCAACCCCATTGTGCTCAAGGAGAAGGAACTGAGGGCTCAAAGTAATGAAGAATTAAAGTGATAGATGGGTAGACCTTTCAACGAGTCAGCTGAGGCAGAATCAGGGGAAAATAAACCCAGGGACACTCAAGCAAAGAACGTCAATCACCAGAAACTATGGCACAAGCTTTGTGACAACCTAACAGTGCTTACCACCAGGCTTGCATTCAACCTCCATTTAATGGTGATAGTGCCTCTGAAACTTAATGCAACCTCTTTTCAATGGAGGGACACTTCAAGCAAAACACCAGCTTCGATCTTCATGTCTCCTTCATTCGATAAATATACATTTTTTTAAAGATTTCATTTATTTGAGCAGGGCTGGGGGTGAGGGGAGGAACAGAAGGAGAGGGGACAAGCAGATTTCATGCTGAGCGCAGAGCTGGACACAGGGCTCCATCCTATCACCCTGAGATCACAACCTGAGCCAACCCACTGATCCACCCAAGTGCCCCTCAGTAAGTATTTCTTGAAATCGATGTGCCGGGTGCTGCAGAGAGATACTGAGAGGACAAGACTACCACAACCCTGTTCTCCAGTAAGGAAGGCAGGCAATAAACAAGATACAAAGAAGATAATCTCTGGCAGGATAAGCACCCTGGGGGAAAACCCAACAAAATAATGTGAACCAGTGACATAGGACCACTTTAGATAAGGCTGTTACAAAAGGACTCTGCGGAGCTGAGATCTGACAGAGATCTAAATGACCAGGAGACAACCATGTAAGCTCTAGGGGAAAAATTCTAGGCAAAGGGAAAGTCAGGCAAGATGCCTCAGGCAGGAATGAAGTTCCCTCTCCCTCACAGCCCAGTGCAGAGGAGGTGGAGACTAGCCTGCCGCCCACAGTGTGGTCCCATAAAAGCATAAACAATATCAGCAGGTCCAGTGACACCTTACTCTCTCACAGGAGGAAGTTTCCAAGGGGACTCTTTGCCAAAGTTCTGTCTTGGAGGACGGTCAGAAATGCTTAGGGATGGGAGCATAGTCAGGTTTTAGACTCAGATTCTCACCAATCCTGGCTCCACTAATTGTTTGACAGAGTTAAGATGAGAAAAATCACTGAGCCTCTCTCTGTCCATCAACCCCTACCTCGTGGGGTTGTTATGAGGAATAAGTAAGCTAATAGATGCCCAATACTCAGCACAATAAAGACTAAATATTTAGTAATGAAGATTAAATGGTTGTGTAACAGTAATAGAAGCAGCAGAAAGGACATCAGACACAAAGAACTACATTCTAGTCAACATTATCATGAAATATTAACAGATAGTATCCAGTATACTAAAAAACATAAGAAACATGTCTTTAGTCCTAGGGAGATGAAAAATTGGTTCAAGTGGGAGCAAGGGCCCCTCCACCAACACAAGGACACAGAAGGAAGACTGGATCTAATGCAAAGACCAGTTCCATTTCTCAGGCTCCTTGCAGGTCACCCTGTGAGAGCTGAATTAACCTCTTTTATTTGAAGGGGTTAGGAAGTAAGCAAAGGAGAGGGAGTGAGATTAGTAAAGGAGAAAGGTGGGGTACCGGGGTGGCTCAGTCCTTAAGCGTCTGCCTTTGGCTTGGGTCATGATCCCAGGATCCTGGGATAGAGCCCCACATTGGGCTCCCTGCTCAGCAGAAACCTGCTTGGGAGCTCACTTCTCCCTCACCCCCTGCTTGTGTTCCCTCTCTCACTGTGTCTCTCTCTGTCAAATAAATAAATAAAAATCTTTAACTTAAAAAAAAAAGAAAAAAAAGGAAAGGAGAAAGGAAAGAAAAAAAGAGACCAAAAATTCCCTTACCCTCTTTACGGATACTTGAAATGCTTTCCCCAAGAGCCAAGCTTTTCCTTCCACAATTAAAATTCAGACAGGGAGCAAACACAGGTAGAGTTTACTTATTCCAAATTACTGAGAATGAGTTGGTCAAATCGGTGCTCTTCCCAGAAGCAGTGGAAAGGAACTATTGTACAGGCTGGGCTCCAGAATGTATTTGTTCTATGACCTTTGGCACCTTACTCAACTTCACTGAGCTAATCATCCGACCCTCACAAGTTCCTTTTCTCCTCATTAGAGGCTAAGGCCCAAGACTGACCCATGTGCCAAGCTAGAAGCATGGACATCACCTTTGCCTCCCACTCACACTCACCACTTTGTAACACCTTCTCCCACTTCAGGCCCCCATCAAATCCAATCCAATTACTACAACAGCTTTCAGTGGAGCTCAAAGCCCCCTAGCCACACCCTCACAGATCCAAATCAATACTGTCTCATAAACTCACATCTTCTGACTGCCTGTTTTACTACAGATACTATTCTAAATACTTTATATAACCATCATCTCATTTAGTGTCTACCTTATAGATCTGTAGTGATGATGACGATGATTCTCATTTTAGTTTTTTTAAGATTTTGTCAGAGAGCACACAAGCAGGAGGAGGGACAGGCAGAGGGAGAAGTAGGCTCCCCACTCTAAAATAAATTTCTGGCTTCTGGGTGACTCAGTCATTAAGTGGCTGCCTCGGCTCAGGTCATGATCCTAAGGTCCTGGGATGGAGCCCCACACTGAGCCCCACATAGAGCTCCCTGCTCTGTGGGGGGCCTGCTTCTCAACCTCTCCCTTTGCCTACTGCTTCCCCTGCTTATGCTCTCTCTGTCAAATAAATAAATAAAATCTTTAAATAAAATAAAATCAATCAATCAATCAATCAGTTTAGGTCATATGTCAATTACATCTCAATTAAAAAAAAAAAAACAGCTCAGTAGTTCCCCCATGGAACAAGTTCAAGCTACTCAGTGTACCATTAAGGCTGAGTGAGTTAGCCATTGCAAGCAAAGCAACCTAGGAATCTCTAAAGATGGGCGCTTACTAGGAGAGTAAGGGGGCAGGGAGTAAGGAGAGCAGGGGGGCAGTGACATACAGCGTTAGGGGCCAGAACTCTGGAGTAAGACAGACTGGGTTTGGATCCCAGCTCCAGTATTTTCTAGATAACCTTGTGCAAGTCATTTTCTCCATGAGCCTCAGGCTCCTCACCTGTAAAACAGGAAGAGTACCAGTACCAACTTCATACCTTCATACAGGTATCGTGAAGAGAGAAATTACTTGGGTTCTCAGAGTATTATTGCTCTTACAGCCACACACACAGCCAGACTCCTTACAGTTCCAACCTCCCAGATCTTTGCTCGAACAAGCTGTTTTCTCTGCCCAGTCTACCTCCCGGAAGGGCTGGCTGGGCGAGCAGCCCACTACAATATTCCCCCATGGCAGTCTGGCCTGTTCTCCAGGCCACAGCACTCAGCACTCGACACTGAAACTGCCGGTCTCTGAGTGATCTCTGATAAGTCCTCAACTCCCTCATACAGCCCCAGCGTTTAACAAGCAGTGTGCCCTTACGTGGTGGTCAGGTGGTTCTTAAATGTCAACCTCCTCACTGGCAGAATAAAAACAAGAAAAAAGACAAGTATCACTCCCCTAGAAGAAAGTAGCGACTTAAGAGGACATCATGTGGAGGCTCTTTGAAAGTGCTACCCACAGGTAAATGAAGGAAAAGGAACCCTTATTACTCCTCAGGGGTACGGAAGGAAGGCAAGGCACAGGGTATGAGGCACCGGAAGACAGACCACAATTTTGCTTCTGGGGCCTAAGAAAAGCTGTATTCATTTTTCAGTCAGGGGGAGGCTCTGGTCTATAAATGTTGGTAGCTGTGGAGTGGGTTTGTGTGATTTCCTTCCAGAGGAGAGAGCCTTAGATTTTTTTTTTAAGATTTAGTTATGTAGGGACGCCTGGGTGGCTCAGTTGGTTAAGCAGCTGCCTTCGGCTCAGGTCATGATTCCAGCGATCCTGGGATCGAGTCCCACATTGGGCTCCTTGCTCAGCAGGGAGCCTGCTTCTCCCTCTGCCTCTGCCTGCCACTCTGTCTGCCTGTGCTCACTCTGTCTGACAAATAAATAAATAAAATCTTTAAAAAAAAAAAAAAAAAAAGATTTAGTTATGTATTTGAGAGAGAGAGAGAGAAGAGAGTGCACGCATGCAGGCACTCCCAAGTAGAGGGAGGGACAGAGGCAGAGGACTCTCAGGCAGGCTCCCCAAAGAGTATGGGCACCGCTCCCTCAGGGCTCTATCTCACAACCCATGAGATCATGACCTGCACCCAGGCGCGCAAGGGAGTCTTTTTTTAAACATACCTAAACTGTTCTTATAGGACTCCTTACTTGAGGTATCATTGTTTTACAAAAGAAAACAATTTGACTAAGGAGTCATTACTCCATGGGCCTCCAAAGACATTTTCCTGAATTACAACGGTTTCACTGCTTATGGGGTTTTAAAGACAAATAAAGTACTTAATAGTTAATTAATTCATTACCTTATTCTTTTTTTTTTTTTAAGATTTTATTTATTTATTTGACAGACAGAGATCACAAGTAGGCAGAGAGGCAGCATTACCTTATTCTTTAAATATTAACTTTTATTCCTGGCCTTTATTATTAATACCAGGAAATGGCTTACATTTACTTCACCACAGGCTAAATCCCTGACAAATACCTTATTCCCAACATCGCAGAGAAGCTGGCAGTATTATCCCATTTTGCTGAGAGAAAGGAGGCTTAGAGCAACTAAATTGCCCATGGTCACCTGATTAGGTGGAAGAGCTGGGATCTGGGAAGCAGAACCTCCTCTAAGACCCACTATACTCACACTACTTTCAAAAATAGGGCCTTTGGGGCACCTGAGTGGCTCAGTTGGTTAAGCAACTGCCTTTGGCTCAGGTCATGAACCCGGAGTCCCTGGATCAAGTCCCGAATCGGGCTCCCAGCTCCATGGGGAGTCTGCTTCTCCCTCTGACCTTCTCCTCTCTCATGCTCTCTCTCACTGTCTCACTCTCAAATAAATAAATAAAAATCGGGCCTTTGGAAATATAAATAAATAAATAAAGCCTTTGGGATATCTGCACACTGATATTAAGGGATTACTGTTTAAGTTCTGTGTAAAAATGAAAAAAATGTGTCTTTTCCTTCTCTACTGATAAAGTTACAGATAAAATACAAACTAACAAATAAAATGAAGGGATTTTAAAAACAATCTGTGAGGAATAAAACAGAACAGTAATATGCACTCAACTCTTCACAGTTTACCAAGTTTTGATAACCTTGTACAGTAGGTTTTCTGACTCCCATTTTAAATTAAGAAATGGGGCACCTGGGTGGCTCAGTAGGTTAAGCATCTGCCTTAACCTCAAGTCATGATCCCAGAGTCCTGGGATCAAGCCTTACACTGGGCTCCTTGTTCACTGGGGAGCCTGTTTCTTCCTCTGCCTCTGCCTGCTGCTCCCCCTGCTTCTGCTCTCTGTCAAATGAATAAATAAAATCTTAAAGAAAAAAAAATTAAAAAGAAAGATTAAGAAATAGGGTACCTGGCTGCCTCAGTCAGTTAAGTGTCTGCCTTCCGCTCAGATCATGAACCTGTGGTCCTGGGATAGAGCCCCGTGTTGGGCTCCCTGCTCAGTGGGGAGTCTGGCTCTCCCTTTCCCTCTGTCCATAACCCCCCACTTGCGCACATGCACTCTCTCTCTCTCTCAAATAAATACAAACTTTTTAAAAAATTAAAATAAAGAATTAAAAAAATAAAATCCTAAGATTATATTTCTGACATGGGATAAGCTCTCATCAGATCAAACCATCTTTTTTTTTTTAATGTAAGCTCTACGCCCAATGTAGGGATTGAACTCACAACCCTGAGATCCCAGAGTCACATGTTCTACAGACTGAACCAGCCAGGAGCACCCAAACCATTTTAAATCCTTCCCCACACCTCTCTCCCTCCTTCAACAAAGTCAATGGATCCAGACACCACTTCCCTTTAATACAAAGTGCCCTACTTATGCTTGGTGACTCACACCAGGCTCCTAAAATTTTATGGGATTTCTGCAAGTTCATTACTTCCATTATTTGGTCAAATAAAGCAAAGAGCAGCTGGATACTTAGTCCAAGATCTAGCAAAGTTGTCCCAGCATTACAAATCAGGGTTTCAATTCAACAGGTTACCCTAAGTAAAGGTTAGCCAGTCAACAACCCATAAGGGCCAACTGCTGAGAGAGATGAATAAGACAGGAACATCCTGCCTTTCTCTGAGCTTACAATCTAACCGAGGAGGCTCTAAGTAAGCACACATTTTGGCTTAAAGAATGTTTATCATGAAAAATGTAAACCTCCCCCCAGGAGCTCCTAGAGAGATGGGTAAGGAAGGGAGGTTAGAGAGTTATATACCACTCTGAGCCCTGATTTCCAGTGTCAGCAACTGCCTTTAAGAATAATCAGGTGTGGGGCGCCTGTGTGGCTCAGTGGGTTGAGGCCTCTGCCTTCGGCTCAGGTCATGGTCTCGGGGTCCTGGGATCGAGCCCCGCGTTGGGCTCTCTGCTCGGCAGGGAGCCTGCTTTCTCTCCCTGCCTCTCTTCCTACGTGTGATTTCTGTCTGTCAAATAAATAGATAAAATCTTTAAAAAAAAAAAAGGATAATCAGTTGTTCTCAAAGAACAGTTTCACTCACTGATGAAGTTATTTGAAATCTAGATTTCTTATCACTGTCCTTGGCAATTTCTCTTCTGGGGCTTTATGAGTATATTGTTAGGGAAAAAAGCACTTGGAAGTCATTTTTAAATAGTGCTTGCACTCAGGATACACTTTCAAATTTCAGATAGGGAGTTTGAGCACCTTTAAAATCCTGGGAGAAGTACCAAGTGGCTGATCCCCCACAGATATGGAAGACCTTTGGAAGAGGACTAAAAGCATTACATCTCACTCTTCCCAAACTCCAGCCAAAAGCAAACTACCTGCTTCACTTTTCAAATTTCATTCTGGGGGTGCCTGGGTGGCTCAGTGGGTTGAAGCCTCTGCCTTTGGTTCAGGTCATAATCCCGGGGTCCTGGGATCGAGCCCCACGTCAGGCTCTCTGCTTGGCGGGGAGACTGCTTCCTCCTCTCTCTCTGCCTGCCTCTCTGCCTACTTGTGATCTCTGTCAAATAAATAAATAAATAAAATCTTTTTTAAAAATAAATAAATAGATAGATAAATTTCATTCTGCCCACCCTGCTAATTCAAAGCCAAAAAGAAAGCTGGGGTGGGTGGTGCCTGGGTGGCTCAGTCAATTAAGCATCTGCCTTTGGCTCAGGCCATGATCCCAGGGTAATGAGAGGCAGGGAGCCTGCTCCTCCCTCTCCTTCTGCACTTCCCCCTACTTATGCTCTCTAGAGTTCTTTCTCTCTCTCATAAATAAAAATCTGTAAGAAAGCAAGCAAGCAAGCAAGCTGGGGTGGGGAGGAGAAAACACTTTTTAAGTATGTATCAGAGGGGTGCCTGGGTGGCTCAGTCATTAGGCCTCTGCCTTCAGCTCGGGTTATGATCCCAGGGTCCCGGGACAGAGCCCAGCATTGGGCTCCTTGCTTGGCGGGAAGCCTGCTTCTCCTTCTCCCACTCTCCCTGCTTGTGTTCCCTCTCTTACTATGTCTCTCTCTGCCAGATAAATAAATATCAGATGAGAGAACTTACCAACATAGTTGTATATAAACTACAAGAGTCCCTGTTAGTGATTCAGGAAGTACCTAACACTGAAGGAACACTTAGTAACAATGAGAAGTTGAGGCAATTTTGAATGAAATTAAGCATGAAACTGGCAGAGGACATGGAGGCAGAAGTATGCTGAAGCTGGGTGTGAGGACAAGCTGCCTGCCTAAGCTAGAAAAGAGGCAGTGACAGGAGTGACTCGGACAAGGGAATGATTGGCAGCCTGCCCAACAGAGCACGTGAAGGAAATCAGATCTGCCAACAATAAACTCCCACAGACACTGGGTTTCTAAGCAAGGTACTGACAAAGACTCAGAGCAGGGTAGACCTTGGAGATAATCAATGCCTCACTTTACAATTGGGGAGAATGAGGCCCAGTAGCACTAAATGACTTGCCTGAGATCTCACAGTGAGTGGAAGAGCTGGGACTAGGGCCAAATCCAGATCAAATCCCGTTACTGAAGAGGATCTGACATTCATGTGAGGGATGAGGGGGGAGGGGGAGGCACGGGACACAAAACAGTCTAGTCATTCAAGTTTGTCCTGATTAAGACCCAGAACAGGATCATACTGGAAAAAAGGCCATAATGATGACAGACAGGGAAATAGGTGCAGATGACTTAAGACATTTAGGGAGGAAAAACCCACTAAGACTTACTTGGTACAAAAAGAGAGAGCATTGTAAAAAAAAAAAAAAAAGAGAGAGAGAGCATTGTAAGCACTGACTGCCATCAAAGAATACCATCTTCCCACCACCATTCACCTTTGTGAAGCTCTCCAGCTTCTATTCAAGGTCCAGGCATCGGCCTTTCCCAGACCCATTTCCAAGGACTCCTTAGAAATTCCAACACACACACACACACACAAAAAAAAAGAAATTCCAACACATAAGACCCTGCTAACTTGGGGTACCTCATACTCCCTACCCATGGTAGGATGACAAGTGAGGACCTAGAGAGAGATGATGGCTAACTACTGTATCAGCCCTGCAGTATTCACTAGAAGACTCAGTAGCTCAGTTGGTTGAGCATCCAACCCTGGATTTCGGCTCAGGTCATGATGTTGGGGCCCTGGGATGGAGCCTCACATCTGACTCCCCATTCAGCAGGGAGTCTGTCTCCCTTTCTGTCCCCCCACCTCGCATGCCCTCGTTCCCAAGCCCCCCCAGAAGTAAGTAAATAAATCTTCAAAAAAAAAAAGAAAGAAAGAAAAAGAAAAGAAGAAGAGGCGCACCTGAGTGGCTCAGTCAGTGAAGCACCTCCCTCTGGCTCAGGTCATGATCCCAGCGTCCTGGGATCCAACCCTGGTCAGGTCCCCTGCTCAGCAGGGAGTCTGCTTCTCTCTCCCCCTGCTCTTGTGCATGCACAAACTCTCTCTCACTCTCAAAAAGGTAAATATTCTTCAAAATTTTTTTAATTTAAAAAAAATTAAAATTTAAAAAGAAAGAAGAACAAGACTCTATGTCAAGAATTAGACAGAGGGATCCCTGGGTGGCTCAGTGGGTTAAGCCTCTGCCTTTGGCTCAGGTCATGATCTCAGGGTCCTGGGATGGAGCCCCGCATCCGGCTCTCTGGTCAGCAGAGAGCCTGCTTCCCCCTCTCTCTCTGCCTGCCTCTCTGCCTACTTGTGATTCTCTGTCAAATAAATAAAAATAAAATCTTTAAAAAAAAA
>PISX010037586.1:0-11045 GCA_004024625.1 Mellivora capensis
ATAAATAGTAGCTTTTGTTTAACTGCTTGGTAAACACTGCCTCACTGATGTCTCCCAAATACCTTATCTGTCTAAAACTTAATCCATTACCTTAAACTCAAAAATTGTTCTCCTCTTCTGGGCCTTACTTCAGTTAACAAAATTTCTACTGTTTTAGCCAGTGAGGCCACATTGATTTCCAAGTCTTTATCTACTTCCTTCTCAATCTTCACATCTAACGAATTACTAAGGCTTGTCAAAAAAAATTGAAAAATTCAGCCTTCAGCCACACTGAGCAGAGCTGGGCACAGTCTTCAACCTAATTTGGGCCCTTATCATCTTTCATCTGGACCATTCTGATAGGCTCCAAACTGGGATACTTGGGAAACTCGGATTTCTTCAGAGAATGCTAGCTAGTTTCCCCTTGCTTCGAAGATATCCTTTGTTAACCTTAAAAATAAAACTGCCAATTACTTTACCAGCAAAAATGGGTTTATTCAAGAATAGCAGAGAATTGCAATCTGGGAGAAGTTAGCTGCAACAAAACCATAGGCAAGTCTAGAGAACAAAGGAGAGGAAGGCTCTTGTGGGGGAAACTGGGGGTTGGAAGTATAGTGACTTCTCATTGGCTGAGCTGTGACCATCCCACAGTTGTCTGCCTGAACTTAAGAAGCCTGCACAGGGAGACAGGAGACTAAAAAGGTGGGCTGAGGTCAGATCATTGAGTGTTTAGAAACCTGGACTTGATTCTTTAAGCAGTAAGGAGTCATTGAAGGTTTCTGAGTCAGTTAAAAATACTATATAGGAACATTATTGGTAACAGTTTGAAGGTGTGAAAATCAATAAAGGGAAACCTCACTAAAATGGAGTTGGGAGGTGGCCAGGGGCAGCTCTCACTCCCTACCTACCGCTCAAGATCATTCGAAGACCCAGTATGAAGACAAGGACCTTGCAGGTGGATACTGCTTTACCATCCCAGCAGGAGGGAGGAAGACTTCCTCTTCCCCCTGGCAACAGCTCAGCCAATGAGAGGCCACTATACTTAGAACTCCCAGTTTTCTCCAATGGACTTCTAGTTTACAACAGCCCTGCCCACTGGCCCCCCTTTATTAAAGAGCCTTCCCGGGGCACCTGGGTGGCTCAGTGGGTTAAAGCCTCTGCTTTCTGCTCAGGTCATGATCCCAGGGTCATGAGATCGAGCCCCACATCGGGCTCTCTGCTCCGCGGAGAGCCTGCTTCCTCCTCTCTCTCCCTGCCTGCCTCTCTTGCCTACCTGTAATCTCTGTCTGTCAAATAAATAAATAAAATCTTAAAAAGAAAGAGCCTTCCCCTCCTTCTTTCTCTAGACTTACCTGTGGTATTGCCCTAACTTGCTTATCCTAGATTGTAATTCTCTGCTGTTCCCAAATAAACCCATTTTGCTGGTAAAATAACTGGCACTTTTATTTTTTAAGATTACCAGGGCAAAACTAAGAATGTTTTGATATGTTAAAGGTTCTCTTGCACATGCATTTGAGCACAAGTTTCAGGCTGCTATGCGGCCAGATTTACTTGCAATTCTGACAATGGTCTGCTAAGTAATTAACCATGTCTGTGAGATTTGCTGCTGAAACGACAGGTGTACAGCAGGGAGGAAAGGTGCTTTTTCTGCTTCTGATGTGATAATATAGAAAAGAAAATTGATTTTCTTTAATGTAGCCCCAGATACCTAACAAAACACTATCAAATTAAACACTGACACTGGTTGAATGACTTCATCCTGAGTTATAAATTGCTATGTAACCATGGATAATTGGAACTTCCATAAAATCTAGAGTATGTATTTACAGCACAACACTTTTTCCTGGAAATGGTTATAAAATGGGGACAATAGTTCTTTCACAAACCTGGCACATGGGAAAAGGCACATCAATTTTTTAAAAAAGATTTTATTTATTTATTTGACAGAGAGAGATCACAAGTAGGCAGAGAGGCAGGCAGAGGGAGGGGGGAAGCAGGCTCCCTGCTGAGCAGAGAGCTCAATTTTTAAAACTGCTTTTTGTTTAATTTGGCATTTTGTCTCTAAGTATATCAATATTTGAGTCACTGAACAGAGTGAAGTGACTAGCAATAAATTATGACTTTGTTTCCTACACATAACTCTCAAATTGTTAAAATTTTAGCTAAAATCATCATAAAAGACAACATTAATAATGAAAGCATTTAAACAATAAATACTTTATTCTTTTTTATTTATCATTAATTAAATATATTCTTTATTTATACTTTTAAAAAAAGATTTTATTTATTTGACAGAGATCATAAATAGGCAGAGAGGCAGGCAGAGGGAGAGAGGGGGAAGCAGGTTCCACACTGAGCAGAGAGGCCGATGCGGGGCTCGATCCCAGGACCCTGAGATCATGACCTGAGCCAAAGGCAGAGGCTTAATCCACTGAGCCACCCAGGCACCCCATTTATACTTTTTAAAGAAAAAATACAAATTAAAAAAAAACAAATTTGACCTTTTCTATATTGTCTGCAAAGGAATGGTCTTTAAATACTTCCAAACTATTGTCTAGGCAAACAAATATGGATGGTCACTTTTCCCACGCAACAGTGCAGGAAGTATCAGGCATTCTACTCATCTTCTCCCTCCCAGCACCATGGCTTAAAAAAAATCACAAATGTAGGGCAGCTGGGTGGCTTAGTCAGTTAAGCCCCTGCCTTTGGCTCTGGTCATGATCTGAGGGTCTTGGGATCGAGTCCCAAATCGGGCTCTCTGCTCATGGGGGAGTCTGCTTCTCCCTCTACCCTTCCACCCACTCGTGATCTCTCTCTCTCACTCTCTCTCTCTCTCTCAAATACATAAATAAAATCTTTAAAAAATAAAAAACAAAATTTTAAAAATCAAACGTAGTGGAGAATCAGTGGCAAAAAGGACAATGAATAGCTTCATTTTTGCTTTCACATGCAAGCAGTTTAAGAGAAAGCAAAGCAGGATGCATCAGAGACATCACAAGCCAAGTGGTTGCCAGTTTCATAAAAAGACTAGATTTCAGCGAGGCACGAAATTTTCCACCACAATGGTTTTAGCTCTCCATCAGCATCATTGCTCAACATTCATCACGAAAGATCCCGCCCACTAGCCTGCTCAGCAAGGTCTAGTTTTCTTTTCTTCCTTTTTTTTAAAAAAAGATTTTATTTATTTATTTGACACAGCAAGAGAGGCAACACCAGCAGGGGGAGTGGAAGAGCAGGCTTCTCGCTAAGCAGGGAGCCGGACTTGGGGCTCCATCCCTGAACCCTGGAATCAGGGCAGACACTTAACCTACTGAGCCACCCATGTGAGCCAAGTTCTAGTTTGCTATTCTTCCATTTCTTTGTCACTAATTTGTATCTGGATCCTCAGTCATCTGCATCTTATTATTTAAAAAACCCCAGACAATTGTATAATAATTTAAAAACTGCATTTATGGCTTTGTGTCCTTGGTTATTCAAAGGCAAGTGATAGATTCAAGATGGTCTAGAGTTCATATTTAAAGCCAGTTTATTTGTATTTGAAAGATGGACAGCTGTTTAACAAACATGAGTTTATTAAAATTATTTCATTTTTTGAAATGAAATTGCAATTCAATAGAAGTAAAAAAAAAAGTAAAATCTAATCAAGCAAAAGGCTCACAGAAAAGAGAATTTGTTTGGATGCTGATATAAAGCTAAATTTTATATACTGATGTCCACCCACAGCCACCTCTAGCATTATTGTGTACCTCAAAGAGCTCCTTTTGAGTGTTCTTTTCTACCAAGACTAGCTCTATTTTATTTATTTATTTATTTTTAAAGATTTTATTTATTTATTTGACAGACAGAGATCACAAGTAGGCAGAGAGGCAGGCGGGGGAGGGGGGAAGCAGGCTCCCCTCAGAGCAGAGAGCCCAATGTGGGGCTCGATCCCAGGACCCTGGAATCATAACCTGAGCTGAAGGCAGAGACTTTAACTCACTGAGCCACCCAGGCACCCCCAAGACTAGCTCTATTTTAGTCAAGACTTTCACAATCATTATTCAGCCAAATATTTTTAACACATTTTAGTATACTGTGTACTAAATGGATTTATGGTTCATAATTCATAATTTATAGCTAAATGATCTGAGGCAAGATATTTATTTATTTATTTATTTATTTATTTATTTTTTTTAAAGATTTTATTTCTTTATTTGAGAGAGAGGCAGTGAGAGAGCATGAGCGAGGAGAAGGTCAGAGGGAGAAGCAGACTCCCCGTGGAGCTGGGAGCCTGATGCGGGACTCGATCCCGGGTCTCCGGGATCATGACCTGAGCCGAAGGCAGTCGTCCAACCAACTGAGCCACCCAGACGTCCCTGAGGCAAGATATTTAAAACAGAGTTAAGGGACACCTGGGTGGCTCAGTTGGTTAAGTGGCTGCCTTTGCCTCAGGTCATGATCCCAGCGTCCTGGGATCGAGTCCCACATCGGGCTCCAGTCCCACATCCGGCTCCTTGCTCAGCAGGGAGCCTGCTTCTCCCTCTGCCTCTGTCTGCCTGTTCTCTCTCTCTGAGAAAATAAATAAATAAAACAAAATAAAATAAAATAAAATAAAATAAAACAGAGTTAACATACATGCACCAATGTAATTAGGTGGCTGTGAATATTAATATGATATTGTAATATTACTTTTAAAATTTTATAGCAATACACAAACGTAAATTGTTAAGATGATATTTGTTATTCAAAGGAAACTGTGATAGTGCTCATTTGGGTAGACTTGTATTTAGTAGTATTAACTCAAAGAGAACTAAACAAAGTGACTTAAAAAAAAAACATGTTGGGGTGCCTGGGTCGCTCAGAGGATTAAGCCTCTGCCTTCGGCTTGGGTCATGATCTCAGGGATCAGGCTCCACATCGGGCTCCCTGCTTGGCGGGGAGCCAGCTTCCCCCCCCTCTCTCTGCCTGCCTCTCTGCCTGCTTGTGATCCCTGTCTGTCAAATAAATAAATACAATCTTTTTTAAAAAAAAAACATGTTTTGGGGATGCCTGGGTGGCTCAGTGGGTTAAGTGTCTGCCTTCAGCTCAGGTCATGATCCCAGGGTTCTGGGATGGAGTCCCACATCCGGCTTCTTGCTCAGCAGGGAGCCTGCTTCTCCCTTTGCCTGCTGCTCTCCCTGCTTGCACACTCCCTCTCTGACACATAAATAAAACGCCAAAAAAAGACAGGTTTGATGACAAATTAATACAAGCTTAGTATAAAAATATTGGAATTTCATATACTTTTATAAAGCAAAAGTAGTTCTTATTCCACACACTTCCAACCACAATCCTCCTCTCCTTTTAACCTGTTCGTCCAGTCCTAAATCATTTCCTTTGATTTAGGTCATGACTGACTCTATTTTGCCTTAAAGACAGTTTTGCAAAATGGGCTCACGGTTGCCTAAATTTCTTATGTCACTGCGTACTGTAGAGGCTGCTTTTAGGCAAACAGTTTTGAGGGATGGATTGTAGAAAGGGCCCACAGCGACTCCTTGGCTGAATCCAGGCAGGACCACCCGGCCACCCTCCTCAAGATATCCATAGGCCCTAAATGACCAATGGGCTACTTAGGACTAGGCACTGTTATCTAAAATGGGAGAAATCCATAGGTCACCATAGCCCCTCCCCTTCCCCCTTTAAAAACGGCCCCCACCCCCCTGCCTCCTGGCACAAAGCCTCACCCCTGCTGTCCTGCCCACAGCTCCCTCGAGGTGTGTTCCAGAAACTTCTATTCCCTTTGCTCTGCCTCATGAATCCTTTTCACCGCCCACGCCACTGGCTTCCATCAGATTGTCACCCCACCCTTGGGGGCCCCCATCTGATCAAGAGAGACGCCCTGTTTAGACATCACACAAACTTGAGAAGATCTGTTACCCACAGTAGGCAAATTCCCATTATGTAAGCCGGGGGTGGGGGCACTATTCACTTAGAATGGAATATTCTGAAAAAAATCACTAACGTGCCTTCCATTATGGATTGAATTGTGCCCCTGACAAATTCATATGCTGAAGTCCTAATCCCCAATGCCTCAGAATGTGCATTTATTTGGAAGTGTGGTTGTTGAAGATACAATTAGTTAAGATGAGGTTATTCTCAACTAGGATGGGCCTCTAATTCTGTATGGCTTGGTGTCCTAAAAAGGGGACATTTGGGCACACTTGTGTGCAGGGAGACTGCCACAAGAAGGGGAAGCCGAGATCTGGGAGATGAAGCAGAAGCTGTAAGCTGGAGGCTTAATTTTACGTATCAACTGGCCTGGGGGCACAGGGTACTCAGCCCTATGGTCAAACATTGCTGTGGGTGTGTCTGGAGGGTGTTTTGAATGATATTAACATTTGAATTGGTAGATTAAGTAAAACAAATTGTCCCGTAAAGTGGGTGGGCCTCTTTCAAACAGTTGAAGACCTGAAGAGAACAAAAAACGGACCCTCCTATGAATAAGAAGAAACTCTTCCTGCCCGACTGAACGACTGAGCGAGGACAGTGATCTTGAACTGAAACACTGGCTTTCCTTGGGTGTCAAGCCTGCCGGTTTTCAGACTAGAACCCAACCATTGGCCCTCTTGGGTCTCCAGCTTGCTGACTGAAGGTCTTGGGACTTCTCAGCCTCCGTAATAACTCAAGACTATTCTTTCTGATAAATCTCCCTCTATCTACCTATTATCCATCTGTCTGTCTGCCCATCCATCCATCCATCCAACCACCCTATTGGCCCTGTCTTCAGAGAACCCTGACTACTACACACAAAAAGCCAGATCTTGCCAGCAAACCACCAGGAGCTAGAGGAGAGGCCTGGAACAGACTCTCCCTCAACAGCCCTCCGAAGGGGTAGCACAAACCACATGTGATCTCTGACTTCTAATCTCCAGAACTGATAGACAATACATTCCTGATGCTTAATCCACTGAATTTGTGGCAAACTAATAAACCTTCTGACATTATAAATTGCAGAAGAGAATAGAAGAAGCAGCGTGTGGGCGCCCTAGGTGGCTCAGTTGGTTAAGCGATTACCTTTAGCTCAGGTCATGATCTCAGGGTCTTGGGATTGAGCCCCACATAGGGGTCCCCCTGCTCTGCAGGGAGCCTGCTTCTCCCTCTCCTGCCTGCCACTCCCCCTGCTTGTGCTCTCTCTCTCTCTCTCTCTCACTCTCTCCATCCAGTAAATAAATAAAGCCTTAAAAAAAAAAAAGGAAAAGAGGGGCGCCTGGGTGGTTCAGTGGGTTAAAGCCTCTGCTTTCGGCTCAGGTCATGATCCCAGGGTCCTGGGATCGAACCCCACAATGGGCTCCCTGCTCTGCGGAGAGCCTGCTTCCTCCTCTCTCTCCCTGCCTGCCTCTCTTGCCTACTTGTAATCTCTGTCTGTCAAATAAATAAATAAAATCTTTAAGAAAAAAAAAGAGTATGTCTAACTTTCTCATACACTAGCTGGGAGTAATTCTTTTTCCTAGAATTATACTTTCTCTGCCTTTTGTATTTTGTTGTTGTGTTATCTTGTTCTCCTTATTTCTTTTGTTTCTTACTTTTGTTTTCCTAACAGCATCAACCCACCATCTCCTTTATTTACACTTCTGCTTACTACCTGATTTGAATCACAGCAACCTTAATTCAGCCAGACATTGCTTAATAACAGGTCAGCAACAGAGGGGAGGGGGGGTGAGGAATATGAACAAAGGGAAGGTCACTGGTAGCTAAAAGGGTAGTTCTTAAGTGGTTCTCATCTCTGATTTTATCCTCTTTTGTTGGAGCTAGAACCTATTGGGTTCCCTGACTACCTTTCTGCCTGTCGGTCTGCAGAACTTCATCTCTCCTTTTGTTTTGTTATACAAAGTTTATATATTTATTTAAGTAATCTCTCCTCCTAACGTGGGGCTCAAACTCACAACACTGAGATCAAGAGTGGCATGCTCCTCTAACTGAGCCAGCCAGGTGCCCCCTTCTTTTAATAAGATCTGCACATTGTAAAATATCTGAAAAGACTAGTCAGAGCTCTGCATTCTTCCTTTAAATGTGGTTCGTGGCTGATTCTATTCCTATTATTGTAAATGGAATTTTATCCCCAATATTTTAATTTTTGGTTCACAGCTATCACAATGCGTTTCTAATCTCTATTCTACAAAAAGCCACTTGGAGGGGGCACCTGGGTGGCTCAGTGGGTTAAGCCTCTGCCTTCAACTCAGGTCATGATCTCAGGGTCCTGGGATGGAGCCCCACATCAGGCTCTCTGCTCAGCGGGGAGTCTGCTTCCCCTCTCTCTGCCTGCCTCTCTGCCTATTTGTGATCTTTCTCTCTCGGTGTCAAATAAATAAAGAAAATCTTTTAAAAAAAGCCACTTGGAATCAAGTTGAGTTGACTAAAAATATCTGTTGCAGTCCCATGGAGAAACAAAGTATATGGTTCTAGGCAACAGGACTGAGGGCTTCTGTCCCAGGGTTTGAGCAAGAGACTGGGGAAAGCTCCAAGTCACTATGCCCTACTTATGGCTCAGCGTTTTAGGTATAACATGAAGTGTTTAGAGGAAATACAGTCTAAGCTTTCAAAAATTCTGAAATGTTATGACAGTAAACGTGACTTCACGATTTCATGAATCATAATTGAATTATTTCAGGGAAAAGAGACATTTTTGAAAGGTTTCTGTAACTGTGTGATGTCTAGGAAAATGAACAGGCAAAAGTATTTTGCCTATGTTTGTTTGTTTGATGGATGGATGGACTGCCTCACACTGACCTGTGCTCCACTCCCAAGAGAAAAGCATGTCCAAAGGAGCAAAGTGATTTTATGGCTGTTTTGCCTTCAGAGAGAAGTTACAGTCTTAGAGACTGTACTTGATGCTAATAGAACTTTTTCTAAAAAGATTTTATTTATTAATTTGACAGAGAGAGAGAGAGCACAAGTAGGCAGAGCAGCAGGCAGAGAGAGAGGGGGAAGCAGGCTCCCCACCCAGCAGAGAGCCCAATGCAGGGCTCGATCCCAGGACCCTGAGATCATGACCTGAGCCAAAGGCAGGGGCTTAACCCACTGAGCCACCCAGGTGCCCGGCAATAGAACTTTTTAAAAAATATTTACTTGTCAGAGAAAGAGAGAGAGAGAGAGCACAAGCAAGAGGAGCAGCAGGGAGAGGGAGAAGCAAGCTCCCGCGGGACAGGGAGCCCTTGATTGGGCTCCAGGCCAAGACGCTGGGATCAAGACGAAGCTGAAGTCAGACCAGTTGGAAATTAACCAACTGAGCCACCCATGGGCCCCCGAACTTTGTTCCTAAACACATGTATTTCTTTTTCAAAAAAAAAATTGATTTGGGCACCTGGGTGGCTCAGTCATTAAGCGGCTGCCTTCAGCTCAGGTCATGATCCCCTGGTCCTGGGATCAAGCCCGGCTTCGGCTTCGGGCTCCCTGCTCAGTGGGAAGCCTGCGTCTCTCTCTCCCACTCCCCCTGCTTGTGTTCCCTCTCTCCCTGTGTCTCTCTCTGTCAAAGCAATAAATAAAATCTCTTAAAAAAAGTACTGATTGACTGAGAGAACTCCCGAGCACGTAGCGGGTCGGGGGAAGCGGCAAGGGAGAGAGGGAATCTCAAGTCTGCTGTGCGCCCAGCGCTAAGCCCAAACGGGGGGGTCCATCTCAAAACCCGGAGATCTTGGCCCAAGGTGAAACCAAAAGTCAGACGCTTACCCAGGCTGAGCCACCCAGGTGCCCCCAGATGTATGTTTTCTTTAGAAAGATTCCTTACAATTAAAATGTATACATAACGCACCGGCGGTGTGTCCATTTACCCTTCCGCTAAATGGGTTCTGATGGCCCTCAGAGCACAGACCCCTTTATACACATGAGGGAGCCCCTTCCTCCCCTTTCCTTCCAGCTGGCTCAGACTTGGGGGAGAGAGAAGGAGAGGCGGGCAGAAAGAGAGGTGGCCCACCCCTTCCTCGTCGCATTTTCACTTCTTGTTCCTGTTCATTTCCTCACTCCAGGAAGACGGAGGAAGGGTGGGCCTTGTGTCCCCCTTTCCGGAGACTTTGGGAGCAAAGGAGCCTCTTCCCTGGACCTTCCGTGCTGGTTCTCCAGGGATGCTGTCAAGCCCCATGGGAAGGATTCCTCTGAGAAGAGGGTCTGAGCCCCTAGACAAACCAGAAGGCAGAAGGCTCTTAAGGAGGATGGGTGTGGACGTGGTCAGTGCTGTGCAGGGGGCGCCCAGGATCGACCTCTGGGGTCAATTTCCTTTTCCTTTCCCTCTTTCTGTCTCCCTCTCCTCTCTGTCTCTGCAAGCCGCTGCCCTATTGAATATCTTATTTGTGCTTCTGACTTCCGGAGACACAAATGGAGCCCTGCACATGGACACTGAAATGCATCCCCCCCCCCGTAACTTTGTGGTGGGGGGGATGTCCTTCCAGTAAGATCGATGATCCATCGATAGGCACTTAGTGGAGGCTCTGTGCCCAGGCCTCTTCAACCTCCACCGCCCCCCGCACCTCTGCCCCACCACCTCTGCCCCATGAACACAGCCCTCAGCGGTTTTGCGGTCGGTGGTGCCACCGCGTGTGTTGCTGCCTGGAACCGGCCTCCACCCAGGGTCAGAGGCCCCAGGGAGATGCGCGGTAGGCGGTGCCAGCTGCGCTGCGGCGTCCCGAGTGCCACCCGCTGCTCCGGGTCGGGGACCTGTGCGCACAGCTGTGCGCCCACGCCGCCGGACACCAAAAGGTCCAAGGCCGCGGCCCTCCGCGCCCGCTTCCCGTCGCTGGAGGTGGCGGCTGTGGGACTCGTCCCAAGCGGCCCGGCCCGTCGCGCCTTCCTTTGCTGAGAGCCGCGCGGCAGCGGGTGCGCGAAGCCGCCCCTCCCGCGACCCCGGAGGCCAAGTCAGACGGCGGCGGCACAGGGGACCGGCCCGGGGAGGAGGTGACGGACGTGGAGGGCTGCCCCGGTTGCGCTTAACCGCCGGCGGGAGCGACAGGGAGGAGCGGGCGCCCCGAGGAGCGGGCAGGCGCGGGTGGGGGTGGCTGGGGACTGTGCCCGCCCGGCAGGGGGCACAGGGACTGGAATCGTCCCCCGCCTCCCGGGAC
>PISX010037587.1:0-10670 GCA_004024625.1 Mellivora capensis
CCTGCTTCTCCCTCTGCCTCTGCCTGCCACTCTGTCTGCCTGTGCTCGCTCGCTCTCTCTCTGACAAATAAATAAATAAAATCTTTAAAAAAAATAAAAATAAAAATAAATTTGTCCAGCCCTCTCTGGCTTCCCTAGCGTGAAGGAGTTGGCTGCCACAGTGAGCCAGGGTTCACCCATTTGTTTCCTGAGTTAACAGCTGTGGTAAATAGGTAGATTGATAGATTTGGTAACAGAACGGCCTAGGAACAATGATTAATTCACTAGTGAGAAGAACCTATTGCATCTAGGTCTGAGTCAGATAATACATAAAATGAACATGAATATCTTGGTATACTGTAAAGCAAAGAAGCTATCAAAAATTACTGGAGTTATGTCAAAAGGTCAGAAACTAACCTGAAGAGATTTCACTCATCAAAGATAGAATAATTTGAGTATCAATAAAAATACTAACTATAACTGATTAAACACATTAAATATGTTTTTAAGTTCATGATTTAGATATTTAGACATTTAAGTAAAGATATTTGGAAAAAAGTCCTTATTAATCAACTTTAAAGGATACTAGGAAGCAAACACATTATACTGAAACTAGTAAATAAAGACACCCCTGCCCAAAAATTTAACATGCCTTTCCTATATGAACCATAATTCAGAAACAGAATGAAATTATTATCAATTAGCAAACTCTAAAGAAATAATGGATCTAGGCAATGATTATCAATGGTTGTTAACATCACAAAAAAGATAACTGATAATTAAGTGCTGTCTGATGAAAGCACGGAAAGAATTCTTGTGGAAAACATTTGGTTTAAGGCAAGTCAAGCATTCCAGATAGAGTAACCAATTGGCAGGAAATCTGAGAAATGTATTACACAATATATTCCATGTGGGTATAATCAATAAAATCCAGAATGTGGGATATTCTACTTAAAAGAATAAATTATAAGGGGGTGCATGGGTGGCTCATTCAATTAAGCGTCTGCCTTCAGCTCAGGTCATGATCCCAGGGTCCTGGTATGGAGCCCTTTGTCGGTCTCTCTGCTCAGTGGGGAGTCAGCTTCTCCCCCTCTCTCTGCTGTTTCCCTACTTGTGCTCTCTTGCTCTGTCAAATAAATAAAATCTTAAAAAGAAAAAGAATGAATTATAAGAAAAAAAGGAAGAGGGAACCAAGAGATTAGGAGATTTAAGAGACATGTGAACTAAATGAAATATGTTAACTTTGTTTGGATACTGAATCATACCGATTATCTCAGAAAAAAAAAAAGCTGAGGCAGAGAAATGTGAACAGTGGCAAGATGTTTGATGATACCATGGAATTACTGCAAGCATTTAAAAGATGTGAAAATAGTATTATGAACATACTTTTTAAAAATATTCTGTATCTTTTAAAGATATAACTAATGAAATATCTGGGATTCACATGAAAATAATTCGGTGGGAGGTGGAAAGGGAAGTAAATGGCGGGGGGTGGGGTATAGTGTAACAAAAGTGGCCACAGTTGACAACTGTTATAATTGCTAAATGGCCTGAGTTTTCATACTACTTTTCCTACTTTTGTGTATGTTATAAATTTTCAATCATAAAATGGAGAAAAAAAGGGGGAAAAATTAGAAGTCTTTTTTTGTTAAACTTCCCAGTGACCTCTCTTTTTATACCTCCACTTCCCTTATATAGGTGCCTTGGATCTAACAATGTTTTAAAACAGTATTTAACAACTACATTGGATTTATCCCAGGAGTACAGAGATAATTCAACATCCAAAAAGTTTTTTATCATATTAAAGTGTGAAAAATTCTATAGCTATTTTAATAGATGCTCTACAACCATTTAATAAAACCCTATACCCATCCTTGATTAAAAACAAAAGAAAAATCTACAATACAGTTAAATCTACCCAACAATAAAGGAAGAATGGGTGTACTAAATTTAACAAATGTAATTTGGCTTAACTACTTTAATTAAGAATGGCTACTGGGGCACCTGGGTGGCTCAGTGGGTTAAAGCCTCTTCCTTCAGCTCAGGTCATGATCCTGGGTCCTGGGATTGAGCCCCACATAGGGCTCTCTGCTTAGAGAGCCTGCTTCCCTTCCTCTCTCTGCCTGCTTCTTTGCCTACTTGTGATCTCTGTCTGTCAAATAAATAAATAAAATCTTTAAAAAAAAGAATGGCTACTGACTAAATTTTTAAAAATGTCTTAAATGTGAAATGTGAAATTTTGTCTTTTTTTGTGTATGTGTATGTATGTGGTTACTAAGTTTTTTCTTTTTCTTTTTTTTTTTTTTTTAAGTTTCTGGGTTTTTTTTTTTTTTTTTTTTTTTTTTTTTTTTTTTTTTTTAAGTTTTTGGTTTTTTTTTTTTTTTTTAAGATTTTTATTTATTTTTTTGACAGACAGAGAGAGATCACAAGTAGGCAGAGAGATCACACAAGGCAGAGAGAGAGGAGAAAGCAGGCTCCCCACTGAGCAGAGAGCCCGATGTGGGGCTCGATCCCAGGACCCAGAGATCATGACCTGAGCCAAAGGCAGAGGCCTTAACCCACTGAGCCACCCAGGCGCCCCTCTGTTGTTTTTTTTTTAAGTAATTTCTACACCCAACGTGGGACTGAAACTCAAGACCCCAAGATCAGGAGTAGCATGCTCAACTGACTGAGCCACCCAAGCACCCCTTAATTCAAGGCTCAGTCGGTAAACCATTAGACTTGATTTTGGCTTGGGTTATGATTTCGAGATCCTGAGATTAAGCCCAGTGCAGGGCTCTGCGCTCAGTGGAGGAGTCTGCTCGGGATTCTCCCTCTCCCTCTGTCCACCCCAGCCCCTGTGTTCTGTCTCTCTAAAATAAATAAATAAATCTCTAAAGAAATTTTAATTCAGAGGCACCTGGGTGGCTCAGATGGTTGGGTGTCTGCCTTCAGCTCAGGTCATGATCACAGGGTTCTGGTATTGAGCCCTCATCAGGCTCCTTGCTCGGCAGAGAGCCTCCTTCTCCCTCTGTACTCCCCCTGCTTGTGCTCCCGCTCTCTCTCTGACAAATAAATACAATTAAAAAAAAAAAAAAGGTAATTTACACAAAATAATCTAAAAAACACAAGGAATAATCAATGCCCAACAGAAAATTAAATCTGGTTAATTTTACATTACCAGAAAACACCTAAAGAAAACATGTGAAAGAAAAGTCAGTCTGAAACAGGAGAAAATGATTTATTACATCAAATCTTGGCCACACCTATTCAAAGAGTAAACAGACAGAAGCATCCAAGGCTTGCAATAGATGTGTATGTAGCTCCTATGGAGATGGATAAATTACATTTCAGAGCCTGGTGCCATTAAACTTCAGAATCATCTAAATAAGTAACAGCACAGATTCCATAATCAATAAACCATATTTACATTACATTATAATTTTTTTTTTAGGTAGAATGTTTCTAAGGAAAGTACTAACTACTCAGTACTCAGATTCGTTTGTTTCTCATGATGTTTTTAGTAGCAGCATTCTATTTATACACAAATTTCTAGTGAATCTGTTAAGTATAAGCCTTTCTCTATAAGACAACCCATTTTTGGTAAAAACAAAAATATAGAGTCTGCAAAGCCAGGGCCAAGATCCAAGAACTCAGTAGCAACTTTACCAAGAAATACACCACCTAGGGAATTTTACTGGCAGGAAACAGCTAGTCTTTGATTATACCAAATCTTACCATGATTTTTCTTTTTTCAAAATTCAACATATATGAAATATTGACAACTCATGTATATCTGGGAAGACACTGACTAATTTATGGATAATAGATTAATAGAAAAAAGTTATGAAACAACTAAAATTACTATCAACCAACAACAAAAAAGATGTTACGTTTGAGTTTTGGTTGCAACTTCCCAGCAACCAAAAGATGTCACATACAGAATACCATTCATTGCTCAGACATGGTGAAACTATATACAAAGGTATACCAGGCAAATGAAAACCAACATAGAAAAGGCCAAAAATCTTATTATTAGTCTAGGTAGAATTTGGATCAAACAGCAATAAACAAAAGCCCAAGATGAGAATCCATAATGCTAGAAAGTACAATTCTTTTTTTTCCCCCTCTTCTTAAAGATTTTATTCATTTATTTGAGATAGAGAATGAGAGACAGCAGGAGCAGGGGAGCAGAGGGAGAGAGAGGAGTAGCCTTCCTACTGAGCAGGGAGCCCAAAGCAGGACTCGATCCCGTGACCCTGGGATCATGACCCCAGTTGAAGGCAGATGCTTAAGAGACTGAGCCATCTGGGCACCCCAGTGATGTTGAATCTTTTTATTCAGGAACTTGTTATAAACTTCATTTGCACAATTTTTTAGTATTCTTCAGTAATGATTTTCCTTTTATGCTTTTATTATTAAATACATAGCAAGAAAATATAACACAATGGGGAAAACACACATTTATCTTCTATCTGGTTATTATTTATATAAATAGGAAATATACTAATTTTCATATAATAATTTTGTATCTTGCTACTTATCTGTACAGGTATTTCCATTGATATTCTTATATTTTCCTAATATACAAGCATTTAATTTACAAAAGGTAACAGATTGATCCCCATCTTTCCAATTTTTAGAACTCCACTTCCTCTATTTTTAAGATTTTTACTTATTTATTTGACAGAGATCACAAATAGGCAGAGAGGCAGGCAGAGAGAGAGGGGAAAGCAGGCTCCCTGCTGAGCAGAGAGCCGGATATGGGGCTCGATCCCAGGACCCTGAGATCATGACCTGAGCTGAAGGCAGAGGCTTAACCCACTAAGCCACCCAGGTGCCCCTCCACTTCCTCTATTTTTTTTTTTTTCAAGATTTTATTTATTTATTTGAGAGAGGCAGTGAGAGAGCATGAGCGAGGAGAAGGTCAGAGGGAGAAGCAGACTCCCCGTGGAGCTGGGAGCCTGATGCGGGACTCGATCCCCGGTCTCCGGGATCATGACCTGAGCCGAAGGCAGTCGTCCAACCAACTGAGCCACCCAGGCGTCCCAACTTCCTCTATTTTTATTAGCACGTTCAGTACAATGTTAAATTAACAGTGGTAAGATACAGCTGTTTTGTTTCTGACTTATTAGAGGTGATGCTTTTAATGTTTCTCAAGCATAATATAAAACCATTTAAATAATAATTCTCTAATGTTTATGTAATTAAAACCCAGATTACCCAAGTCAGTTATTACCAACATACACAAAAAATCATTACCTTTAACATTTTAATCATTCCTCTTTCCAACTTACTTTATAGTATCTGCAAAGCTGACTCGACGAGAGCTTTTCTTATTTCTCAAAGCATTAGATTCCTAAGGGCAGAGAGTATATGGTATAATTTTCTTTTTTAATTCAAGTCAGTTAACATAGAGTGTATTGTTAGTTTCAGGGTAGAGTTTAGTGATTATCAGTAGCATATAACACCCAGTGCTTATTACATCAAATGCTCCTTATTGCCTCTCACACAATTACTGCATTCCCCCCAATACCTCCCCTCAGTTTGTTCCCTATAGTTAAGAGACTCTTATGGTTTGCCTCTTACTGTTTTTATCTTATTTTTTCTTTTCCTTCCCCTACGTTCATGTTGTTTCTTAAATTCCACATGAATGAAATCACATGGTATTTGTCTTTCTCTGACTTATTTTGCTTAGCATAATACCCTCTAGTTCTATCCACATCATTGCAAATGGCAAGATTTCATTCTTTTTGATGGCTGAGTAATATTCCAGTGTGTGTGTGTGTGTGTGTGTGTGTGTGTGTATGTGTGTGTACACACATCTTCTTTATCCATTCAACTGTCAATAGACATCTGTATTTTTTTTCCGTATCTTCATAATTGTGGACATTGTCGCTATAAACATTGGGGAGCATGTGCCCCTTCAAATCACTCTCTTTGTATTCTTTGGATAAATACATCATAGTGTAACTTCTGGGTCACAGAGTAGTTCTAATTTTAAATTTTTGAGGAACCTTCATACTGCTTTCCAGTTTGCACTCTGGTGCATAATGCACCAGTTTGCATTCCTACCAACAGTGTAAAAGGGTTCCCCTTTCTCCATATCCTCCCCAATATCTGTTGTTTCCTGAGTTGTTAATTTTAGCCATTCTGACTGGTGTGAGGTGGTATCTCATTGTGGTTTTGATTTGTATTTCCCTGATGATGAGTGTTGTTGAGCATTTTTTCATGTTTCTGTTGGCCATTTGTATGTTTTCTTTGGAGAAATGTCTGTTCATATCTTTTGTCCATTTCTTAATGGGATTTTTTCTTTTTTGGGTGTTGAGTTTGACATGTTCTTTATAGATTTTGGGTACTAGCCCTCTATCTGATATGTCATTTGCAAATATCTTCTCCCATTCCACAGGTTGCTTTTTAGTTTTGTTTATTGTTTCCTTATATGGTATGATTCTTACTGAAACTACTGTGAATTAGGTCTCCAAAGTACTATGGACAGAGATCAAGTCTTATTCTGAGTTAATGTGGTATTATTAATTTCAGTAATTGTTTTTTTCTCTGAAATATCTCAATGCACTTAAAAAGCATGAATATGATTTTCCATACCAACACAAACAACATATATTTAAGGAAGTTGATTACTGTCCCTTACTTTTTCTCTCTCCTTTTAAATGAACGATTGTTTTGCTATTAAGAATAAGAAAGGGGTAGGGACGCCTGGGTGGCTCAGTTGGTTAAGCGGCTGCCTTTGGCTCAGGTCATGATCCCAGCATCCTGGGATCGAGTCCCACATCGGGCTCCTTGCTTGGCAGGGAGCCTGCTTCTCCCTCTGCCTCTGCCTGCCACTCTGTCTGCCTGTGCTCACTCTCTCTCTTTATGACAAATAAATAAATAAAATCTAAAAAAAAAAAAAAAAAAAAAGAATAAGAAAGGGGCACCTGGGCAACTCAGTAGGTTAAGGGTCTTGGTCAACTCAGGTCATGATCCCATCCTGGATCGAGCCCCTGCTCAGGGAGTCTGCTTGTCCTTCTTCCTCTGTCCCTCTCCCTACTCATTCTCTCTTTATCTCTCTCTCAAATAAATAAATAAATAAAATCTTTTTTTTTTTTTTTTTTAAAAGAGGAACAATGACTGGGGACAGAGCAAGTGACATGTAGCCTATTATGGTAAACTTACTATACTAATATTTTTACGATTTAAGAAAAAAATTTAACTGTGGTAAAACACATATAACAAAATTTAGCATCTTAACCAGTTTTTTAAATTAAATTTTATGGGGTGCTTGAGTGGCTCAGGTGATCAAGCATCCAACTCTTGGTTTCAGGTCAGGTCATGATCTCAGGTCATGAGACTGAGCCCTGCATTGGGCTCTGCAGAGCTCAGCATGGAGTCTGCTTGAGATTCTCTCTCTTCTCCCTCTGCCCTTTCCCTCTGCTCTCAAACAAATAAATCTTTAACAAATTTAATTTTTATTTTTTTTTTTTAATTTTTTTTTAAAATTTTTTTAATTTTTATTTTAAAAGAGCCCAGAACTCTTAACTTTAGATCTATTCTCAACAAATTTTTATGTGTATAATACAATACAGTTAATTATAGGCACAATGCTGTGTAGCAGATTTCTAGAACTTCCTTTTATAACTAAAACTTCATACCTGTTGTTAGCAACCCCCATTTGCTCTTCTCTATAGCCCTAGCAACCAATGTTGTGCTCTCTGCTTCTATGAGTTTGACCATTTCAGATATCTCATATAAGTGGTATCATGCAGTATTTGTCCTTCTGTGACTAGCTAATTTATTTACCATAATACATCTTTTTTTTTTTAAAAGATTTTATTTATTTATTTGACAGAGATCACAAGCAGACAGAGAGGCAGGCAGAGAGAGAGGAGGAAGCAGGCTCCCTGCCGAGCAGAGAGCCCGATGTGGGGCTCGATCCCAGGATCCTGGGATCATGACCTGAGCCGAAGGCAGAGGCTTTAACCCACTGAGCCACCCAGGTGCCCCTACCATAATACATCTTAACCATTTTTAAGGATACAGTTCAGTAATGTTAAGTAGGTATACACTGTTGTAAAACCAATTTCTGGAATTCTTTTCATCCTGCAAAACTGCAACTCCATATCCATTAAACAAGTCCAATCTCCTAGCTTTTGGTTTCTATGAATTTGATAGGTATTGATGGGTGGAATAATAAAGTATTTGTCTTTTTTTTAGATTTTTATTTTGACAGAGATAGAGAGCAGGGGGAAGGGCAAAGGGAGAGAGAATCTTTTTTTTTTTTTTTTTAAGATTTTTATTTATTTATTTTATTTGAGAGAGAGAGGGAGAATGAGAGAGAGAAAGAGACTGAGAGAGATCATGAGAGGGGACAGGTCAGAGGGAGAAACAGAGTCCTCGCCAAGCAGGGACCCTGATGTGGGACTCGATCCTGGTACTCCAGTATCACAACCTCAGCCAAAGGCAGTTGCTTAAGCAGCTGAGCCACCCAGGTGCCCGGGAGAGAGAGAATCTAAAGCACACTCAGCACACGCTGAGCATAAAGCCTGATGCAGGGCTCAATCTCATGACCCTGACAGCATGATCTGAGCTGAAACCAAGAGTCAGACACTTAACCGACGGAACCACCCAGGTGTTATAGGTACTGTAGTAATCAGGGGAGTTCTGTATTTGTCTTTCTGTGATTGGTTTATTTCACCTAGCATAATGTCCTTAAGGTTCATCTTTGTTGTACTGTGTGTCAGAACTTCCTTCTTTTTAAGGCCAAATAATATTCCATTGATACCACATTTTGTTTATCCACTCCTCTATCAATGGACATTGGTTTCCTTCTACCTTTTGCCTATTGTGAATAATGCTGCTATGACAGGGGTGTAAGTCTCTTCCAGACCCTGCTTTCAATTCTTTTGGGTATATACCCACAAGTGAAATTGCTGGATCATATGGTAATTCTATTTTAATTTTTTGAGGAACCACCCACCATACTGTTTTCCATGTGGCTACAACATTTTACTTCTACTAACAGTGTACCAGAGTTCCAATTATTCCACATCTTAGCCAACACTTGTTATTTTCTGGTTGGTTGGTTGGTTGGTTTTTTTACAGTAGCCACTGTAATGGGTATCAGGTGATGTCTCACTGTGGTTTTGACTTGCAGTCTTCTAATGATTAGTGAGGCTGAGCATCTCTTCAGTATAAAATGATGTTTTTATTTCCCTCATCTTCTTTAACAAGAGAAAACTTTTTTACTCACATAAATACCAAATACAAAAAGCAAATGACAGACAAACAAGATCCACAGAGACTTTTACCATGTAAATTCTTAATAACTGCGCATGTCTTACTATAAGAATCAGGAATGTTCATCCTCTCTGTTAACACCCTAGCAGACAAAACAAGTGGACTTGAGCTTAATATAGATAATAATACCATCCTAGTACATACTGAAACTAACAGAGACTAATATATTTCTTACTGGGAAAAAAAAAAAAAAAGGAAAGAGGGGTGCTTGGGTGGCTCAGTGGCAAGAAAGGCTAGAAAAGTAAACTGGGCTTAAAAATCAAGAATTCCAGCTTACTCAAAAGTTTGGATTTTAATCTGACAGCCACTGAATACTTACTTGTACACATTCAACTAGAAATCATTTATGATGTTCTCTTCATATAGCTAATAAAGTTCCTATTAAAATTATCATCAAAAATAGTCATCCATAAAGCGTTTGCACTAGAGACTTACCTGAACTATTTCATTCCCACCTCTAAGGTCCTGAAGAGGACTCCTTGGGGGCTTCAAGATCTAGAAAAATTAGAATTATTCAAGAAAATATGGGATTAATATTAATAATCTGTTCAAATTACACCAAAGGAGAAAGGTAGAGGTGTTAAAATTTCTGGGAAAACCTTTAAAACTCCTCAAATTCATATTGTTCAGTGCTATACTTTGTGGTTGGTTTAAATATCTGGCATCTATTCCCTTCTCCCTGCCCACCTTCCTGATTATTTTACCCACTCTCATCCCATGTGTTCTGGGTGAGGCTCCACCCCAACCCTAGGGTACAACATGTAGCCCTGGTCTAGAATAATGTGCACATGATATTCTCTCATCAATAGTGAGTGGTTCAGGAAGGAGGACTTGACCCATAACAAGACAGTTGAGCCAATATGATTCAATCCTAAGTCCTTTGTTTTTGTTTTATCTTGAGGAAATAGACACTTTTTCATTTAGGAGTTGAAACTGGAAGTTGGGAGAGCTAGAGAGGTACTGTAGTAATCAGGGGAGAGGCTTGTACAAAAATGGAGATAACCCAGAGGAACCAGTCAGAGTAGAAAAGTCAGAGAAAATCCTAACATTGGTGATATTATTGGAACCCACGGTCAGTTACGTTGTGCCAAAAGTCATCCCTATCTTTGGATTTTTCAATTTCAAAACCCAGTAAATTTTGTGCTTAAATCAGTTTGAGTTGGATTTTTTGTGTCTTGCTCCACTATTTAAATATGTTCTTAAACTTTATTAAAGTATCATTTACACGGCATACAATTCATAAAATTACCAAGAAACTCATAAAATACAAATTTTAGTATATTTATAGAATTGTGTAACCAGGTAAATATTTGAGTATCCAGAGAGCAACAGAAGCCAATGGGAGTAGGATGGTGATGTTACAGTCAAAATTACTGCAACATACAGTCATCATTCAATAAAAAGTAATAATTATG
>PISX010037588.1:0-10928 GCA_004024625.1 Mellivora capensis
ACCCAGGCTCCCCTGACTCAAACATTATTAAATCTTACAGTATATTCTTTACCACAATTCTCTCTTACTTCTCTCTCCCCAAAGGCAATTATTTAGACATTTTTTGTTTTTCTTTTTTCTTATATTTACATGTATTTTAAATCTTAGTAAAACACATACACAACTGTATTTTAATTAATCAACAATAAACATATCTATTGACTTACTAAAATGATAGAAAATAAGTCTCTTATTCTTGCATTCATTATGCTGCACGCTACCCTCCCTTCTTCCAACAGTTGTATTGCATTTTAAGCCTAAATCTATTTTTAGTGATCACACTATTATGCTTATATAAAAACAGCTGAACATCAAAGTGTAATATGATTTCATTTTATTCTTTCTAGGCATTTCCTTAAGTTAATACTTGTCATTTATATTCATTATCTTTGATTTCTTTGAAATTTTTGACTATTCATCCTGCACTTCCCAGTTGTACTTCAGTAAATGTTTTCACAAGGGTCATTATACAACCTAATCAATCAGGTTCTTTTTTTCCTTAAAGACAATTAAGATCTCCATTCTTCTATGTAACTGATTTACCTTTGCCTTTCTCTTGAGTAGGTTCTATTACAGTTGAGATCTTTTATTTTATCCTTTTGTTAGAAGACTTCTTCTAGAATCTTCTGTAAAGCTTTTTTATCTTGGTTTAAATTTGATTTACTGGGATCTCCATTTCACCATTGTAGTAGTTCCCTAGGGCTGATGTAACAAAGTGCGAAAAACTAGGTGACTTAAAACAACAGAAATGTTTTCTCTCACAATTTGAAGGCTAAAAGTCTAAAACCAAAGTGTAGTAGGGCCATACTACCTCTAAAAGTTTTAGGGAAGAATCCTTCTTTGCATCTTCCTACCTTCTAGTGGTTGGGATAATCCTGGGTTTTCCATGGCTTATAGACACATTGGTCCAGTCTCTTCTTCAGTCAACTCATGACTTTATTCTTGTGCTTCTGTGTCCATTTTCACGTGGTCTTCTTATAAAGATAGGATTCATTGGATTTATTTTTAACTCTAATTAAGTACGACCTCAACTTATCTTGATTTCATCTGCAAAGATGTGATTTCCAAGTAAATTTTCATTTACTGGTACTAGAGGCTAAGACTTCAACCTGTCTTTTTAAGGGACACAATTCAATCTGCACCATTTTTTTTTAAACATTCTTTTTAGTTCTATTTGTTTTTGATATACCTCAGTGAGAAAACCTTAGCTGACCATCCTATGGAATATTTTAACTACAACCATCCAGTGTTCTTTACTCTGTTTACTCATTTTTTTTTCTCTTAACATTTAAAACCATGGAAGTGTTAAAAGATAAATTTAGACATTTTTTAACATATGATGTATTATTTGTTTCAGGGGTATGAGTCTGTGATTCATCAGTCTTACACAATTTACAGTGCTCACCATAGCACATACCATCTCTAGTGTCCACCATCCTGTCATCGCATCCCTCTGACCCCCTCCCCTCCAGCAACCTTCAGTTTGTTTCTTGAGAATAAGAGTCTTTTATGGACTTTTAATCTCCCTCTCTAGTTTTGTCTTATTTCATTTTTCCCTCTCTCCCCCCATGATTCTCTGTCTTGTTTATCAAACTCCTCATATCAGTGAGTTCATATGATAATTATCTTTCTCTGAATGACTTATTTCACTTAGCATAATACTCTCTAGTTCTATCCATGACATTGCAAGGGGTAAGATTTCACTTTTTGATGGCTGCATAATATTCCATTGTATATTTATACCACATCTTCTTTATCCGTTCATCTGTTGATGGACATCTATGTTCTTTCAATAATTTGGCTATTGTGGATATTGTTGCTATAAACATTGGGGTGCATGTGTCCCTTCGGATCACTTCATTTGTATCTTTGGGGTAAAATACCCAGTAGTGTGATTCCTGGGTCATAGGGTATCTCTATTTTCAACTTTTTGAGGAACTTCCATGCTGTTTTCCAGAGTAGCTGCACCAGCTTGCATTCCTAACAGTGTAGGAGGTTTCCCCATTCACCGCATCCTGGCCAACATCTGTTGTTGCCTGACTTATTAATTTTAGCCATTTGACTAGTATGAGGCAGTATCTCGCTAAGGTTTTGATATGTATTTCCCTGATACTCAGTGATGTGGAGCACTTTTTCATGTGTCTGTTGGCCATTTGGATGCTGCCTTTGCTGAAATGTCTATTCATGTCTTCTGCCCATTTCTTGATTGGATTATTTGTTCTTTGGATGTTGAGTTTGATAAGTTCTTTATAGACTTTGGATACTTGCCTTCTATCTGATGTGTCATTTGCAAATATCTTCTCCCATTCTGTCGGTTCTCTTTTGGTTTTGTTGACTGTTTCCTTTGCTGTGCAAAACCTTTTGATTTTGATGAAGTCCCAATAGTCCATTTTTGCCCTTGCTTCTCTTGCCTTTGGCGGTGTTTCTAGGAAGAAGTTGCTTCAGCTGAGGTGGAAGAGGTTGTTGCCTATGTTCTCTTCAAGGATTTTGATGGATACCTGTCTCACATTGAGGTCCTTCATGTACTTTGAGTCTATTTTTGTGTGTGGTGTAAAGAAATGGTCCAGTGTCATTTTTCTGCATGTGGCTGTCCAATTTTCCCAACACCATTTGTTGAAGAGGCTGTCTTTTTTCCACTGGACATTCTTTCCTGCTTTGTTGAAGATTGGTTGGCCATAGAGTTAAGGGTCCATTTCTAGCCTCTTTATTCTTTCCATTGATCTATGTGTCTGTTTCTGTGCCAGTACCATACTGTCTTGTTGATTACAGCTTTGTACTAGAGCCTGAAGTCTGGAATTGTGAAGCCACCAGCTTCAGTTTTCTTTATCAACATTCCTTTGGCTATTCAGGGTCTTTTCTGATTCCATACAAATTTCAGGACTATTTTTTCCATTTCTTTGAAAAAAGTTGATGGTATTTTCATATGAATTGCAGTAAATGTGTAGATTACTGTAGGTAGCATAGGCATTTTCAAACATTTGTCTTTCCAACCAATGAACATGGAATGTTTTTCCATTTCTTTGTGTCTTCCTCAATTTCTTTAATGAGTAATCTATAGTTTTCTGAGTACAGATTCTTTGCCTTTTTGGTTAGATTTATTCCTAGGAATCTTATGGTTTGGGGTGAAATTATAAATGGGATCAACTCCTTAATTTCTCTTTCTTCTTTTGTTATTGCTGGATAGAAATGCAAATTATTTCTGTACATTGATTTTATACCCTGACACGTTACTGAGTTCTTGTATAAGTTCTAGCAGTTTTGGGGTTGAGTCTTTTGAGTCTTCCACATAAAGTATCATATCATCTGCAAAGAGTGGGAGTTTGACTCCTTCTTTGCTGATTCAGATGCCTTTTATTTCTTTTTGTTGTCTGATTGCTGAGGCGAGGACTTCTAGTACTATGTTGAATAACAGTGGTGACAGTGGACAGCCCTGCCATGTTCCTGACCTTAGGGGAAAAGCTCTCAGGTTTTCCCCATTGAGAATGATATTTGTTGTGGGTTTTTCATAGATGGCTTTTATGATACTGAAGTATGTAGCCTCTATCCCTACACTGTGAAGAGTTTTGATCAAGAAAGGATCCTGTACTTTGTCAAATTCTTTTTCAACATCTATTGAGAGTATCATATGGTTCTTGTTCTTTCTTTTATTAATGTATTGTCACATTAACTGATTTGCAGATGTTAAACCAACCTTGTAGCCCAGGAATAAATCCCATTTGGTTGGGGTGAATAATCCTGTTAATGTATTGTTGGATCCTATTGGCTAGTATTTTGGTGAGAATTTTTGCATCCATGTTCATCAGGGATATTGGTCTGTAATTTTCCTTTTTGATAGTGTCTTTGTCTGGTTTTGAGATCAAAGAAATGCTGGCCTCATAAAATGAGTTTGGAAGTTTTCCTTCCTTTTCTATTTTTTGGAACAGTTTCAGGAAAAATAGGTATTCATTCTTCCTTAAGTGTTTGGTAGAATTCCCCTGGGGAGCCACCTGGCCCTGGGTTCTTGTTTGTTGGGAGATTTGTGATGACTGCTTCAATCACCTCACTGGTTATGGGTCCGTTCAGGTTTTCTATTTCTTCCTGATTCAGTTTTGGTAGTTTATACATCTCTAGGAATGCACCCATTTCTTCCAGATTGTCTAATTTGCTGGCATATAGTTGCTCATTATATGTTCTTATAATTGCTTGCATTTCATTCGTATTGGTTGTGATCTTTCCTCTTTCATTCATGATTTTATTAATTTGGGTCCTTTCTTTTTTCTTTTTGATAAGTCTGGCCAGGGGTTCATCAGGTTTATTAATTATTTCAAAGAACCAACTCCTACTTTCATTGATTTGTTCCATCATTCTTTTGGTTTCTATTTCTTTGATTTTTGATCTGATTTTATTTTTCTTCTGCTGTTGGGTTTAGGCTTTATTTGGTGCTGTTCTTTCTCCAGTGCCTTTAAATGTAGGGTTAGGTTGTGTATTTGAGATCTTTCTCATTTCTCGAGAAAGGCTTGTATTGCTATATACTTTCCTCTTAGGACCTCTTTTGCTGCATCCCAAAGATTTTGAACAGTTTAGTTTTCATTTTCTTTTGTTTCCATGAATTTTTTAAATCCTTTTTTGATTTCCTGTTTGACCCATTCATTCTTTAGTAGGATGCTTTTAGCCTCCATATATATGAATTCTTTCCAACTTTCTTCTTGTGATTGAGTTCTAGTTTAAAAGCATTGTAGTCCAAAAATATGCATGGAATGAGGCCAATCTTTTGTTACCCATTGAGACCTGATTTGTGACCCAGGATGTGATCTATTCTAGAGAATGTTCCATGTGCACTAGGGAAGAATGTGTATTCTGTTGCCTTGGGATGGGATGTTCTGAATATATCTGTGAAGTCCATCTGGTCCAGTGTGTCATTTAAAGTTTTATTTCTTTGTTGATCTTTTGCTTAGGTGATCTGTCCATTTCAGTGAGGGGGTGTTAAAGTCCCCTACTATTATTGTATTATTGTCAATGTGTTTCTTGGATTATGTTATTAATTAGCTTATATAATTGGCTGCTCACATGTTAGGGGCATAGATATTTAAAATTCTTAGATCTTGTTGGATAGATCCTTTGAGTATGATATAATGTCCTTCCTCATCTCTTATTATGGTCTTTGGTTTAAAACCTAATTTGTCTGATATAAGGATGGCTACCCAGCTTTCTTTTGATGTCCATCAACATGGTAAATTGTTTTCCATTTATGATGGTAAATGGTAAATGGTTTTCGATTTCCATTTTTCCTTATTTTAAATTGGAGGTGTATCTGGATCTAAAATGAGTCTCTTGCAGAGAGCATATCGATGGATCTTGTGTTTGTTTATTTATTTGTTTGTCTTTTCCAATCTGATACCCTGTGTCTTTTGATTGGGGCATTTAGCACATTTATATTCAGGGTAACTATTGAAATATATGAATTGACTGCCATTGTATTGCCTTTCTGGTCTATGTTACTTTTAGGATCTCTTTTCTTAGAGTACCCCTTTCGATATTTCCTGTAGGACTGGTTTGGTATTCACAACTTCTTTTAGTTTTATTTGTCCTGGAAGTGTTTTTTTGTTTTGTTTTGTTTTTGGGTTTTTACTTTTTTGGTTTTTTTATCTCTCCTTCTATTTTCAATGAAAGCCTAACAGGATATAGCATTCTGGGCTGCATATTTTTCTCCTTTAGTGCCCTGAATATATCATGCCAGTCCTATATGGCCTGCCAAGTCTCTGTGAATAGGTCTGCTGCCAATTTAATGTTCCTATTGTTGTAGGTTACAGACCTCTTATCCTGAGCTGCTTTCAGGATTTTCTCTTTGTCTCTGAGACTTGTAAGTGTTACTATTAGATGATGGGGTATTAACCTATTTTTATTGATTTTGAGGGGAGGTTCTCTGTGCTTCCTGGATTTGGATGCTTGTTTCCTTCCCCACATTAGGGAAGTTCTCTGCTATAATTTGCTTCAATATACCTTCTGCCCCTCTCTCTCTTATTTATTCTTCTGGGATCCCAATTATTCTAATATTGTTTTGTCTTATAGTATCACTTATTCCTCAAATTCTCCCCTTGTGATCCAGTAGTTTATCTCTTTTTTTCTCAGCTTCTTTATTCTCCATCATTTGGTCTTCTATATCACTAATTCTCTCTTCTGCCTAATTCATTCTAGCAGTAAGAACCTCCACTTTTTTATTGTACCTCATTAATATTTTTTTATTTCAAATTGGTTAGATTCTAGTTCTTTTATTTCTCCAGAAAGAGATTCTCTACTATCTTCTATGCAATTTTCAAGCCCAGATAGTATTTTTATAATCATCATTCCAACATCTTACTAATGTTTGTATGGAATAGGTCCCTGGCAGTTCGTACTGCCTCTTGTTCTTTATCTTGACATGAGTTTTCCATTTTGTAATTTTGTCCAGAGAAGAATAGGTGAATGAAAGAACAAAATGCTAAAAGTATAACAAAAACCCCAGAAAAAAATATACACTACACAAATCAGAAAATACACAAAACTTGGAGGAAAAGAAAAAAAAAAAGAATATGATTAGGTTGGTGACTAGAACAGAGCCCCCCACTAGATTTTCGATGTATTTTGATTTGTTAGAAGCTTCTTCCAAAAATTTTAAAGAAAGAAAAATTAAATGTATAAAAAAATAAGGATATATATAATATGGGATAGAATATGACTGTAAAAATGAAAACAAAAAAAAAGATCTTTAAAAATGCATTGATAAAATAAGAAGTTGGTTGAAAAAAGGGGGGGGAAAGGAGAAGAAGAGAATGTGATCAGGTGGGAAACTAGAACAAAACCATACACTAAATTTAGGGTATGTTTTGGTCTGTTAGAAGAAACTGTATCCCAAAAATTTAAAGAAAGAAGAAAAAAAAATACACACACACACAAATAAGGTTAAATATAATGACAGGATAGAGTAGGACTATAAAAATGAAAATTTAAAAAGATTTTTAAAAAGGAATTTATAGGATGTTGCCTGAAAAAGGAAAGAAGAAACATTTAAAAAATAGAAAAAGAAAAAAATAAAGAAAATTTAAAAATTAACTTTGAAAGACTAAAGAATCATGGGGGAAAAACCATGAATTCTATGTGCTGTATTCCCCTAGAGCTGGAGTTTTGCAATTCTCATTGCTCGGTAAACTTGGTCTTGACTGGAAGTTCTTGCTGATCTTCTGAGAAAGAGACCTGTTGCAGTGATTCTCAAATGTCTTTGCTCAAGGTGGAATTGCCCCTCCCTTGCCAGGGACCAGGCTAATTAATCTGCTTGGGTTTGCTCTCAGTAGCTTTTGGTGCCTGAAATCTTTTCATATGGCTTTGGAGGACAATGAAAATGGTGGCCTCCCAATCTCTGGCCTGGAGGAGCCAAGAGCTTGGAGCCCCTCTCTTCAGGGAGCCTTCAGAGAAAAGCAGTCAGTCATTCCTCTCCTCCTGGTCTCTGGCCGTAGTCTGTGTTCACCCGGCCTTTGACCGAGCATCTCTGTCTCTGGGACATGACTCTATTTGGAGTTTCTAAACCCATCAGATTGCTGAGGAGTGCTCCCCTGCTGCTTCTCCATGGGGAAGAAGCAGAGTCTTGCTGGAATTGCAGCTTGTTGGGTCCCTGATCAGAGAACAGTGGCCCAACTCTCCTGTGGATCACAGTTTATGGCAACCTGGAGCTGAAAGCCCACTCCTCAGCTCACAGTTTATGGCAACCTGGAGCTGAAAGCCCACTCCTCAGCTCAATCTTTGCAGCTGGCTTCCCCACTCCAATACTTGGGAGCTCTGCCACACTTAGTCACCCCCAGTCTTTCTGTGACCCCGAAGGTCCTGAGACCACACTGTCCCAGCAAGTGTTCCACCCCCTTCTTGGCCACTGGAGAAACGTCCCTCAGCAGAGCAGACTTCTAAAAATTCTGATTTTGTGCTACAGTGCTCTATCACTTAACAGTAGCTGGCTGACAGAGGGACCCTCCCCCCACAGTCTATCTTCCCAAATATTGCTTTGGATTCACTTCTCCACATGTCCTACCTTCTAAAAAGTGGTTGCTTTTCTATTCATAGAATTGCTGTTATGCTTTTCTTCAATTCCCTGTTGAGTTTGTTGGTGTTTAGAATGGTTTCATAACTATCTAGCTGAATTCAAGGGACCGGATGAAATTTAGGTCTCCTATTCCTCCACCATTTTGCTCCTCCCCTAAACTCAACATACTGATTTTAAGAGTTTATTTGAGAAAAAATCTATTTGAACCAGGCAGCACCAAACTGGAAGTGGTTAGGAACTCTCCCTAACAGTAGACAGGGGGAAGGTTCATTTAGAGGAAGTACAGAAGCAAAGAAAGGAAATTACTGATAGGCTGTAGCTAAAACCCTAGTCTGTTTCATAACTTTGAGGCATTTACAGGCTTAGATTTTGGTTTGTTAATTTTGGCCTCCATGGCATTAGAGCACATCAGTCTAATGGCCTCCTTATGTAATTAATATATTATATATTTTACTTATTTATCTATTATTTGTTTCACTTCACTAAATATTAAGTTCCATGAGGGCAAGATTTTTTTTATTTGTTTTCAATTCTGTGTTTCTAGTGTTCTGAAGAGTCCCTACTAAATATGAGGACTCTGATATAGTCATTGAATGACACACCAAATAAATAAATACATAATAAAAACTTAAAACAAATTTAAGTTTGTTTTTGTTTCCTGTGATGGATACTTGTCCTTGATACTGGCAAATTTTCTAGAATGACAGAATGATTTAGGTAACTATTTCCTTTTATCTATCTGTGTTCTCTATTACAGGCACTGGACCTCCTGACAGTTCTTTTATCTTTTGTTTTCTATTTCTTTCTTTTCTCTTCCTTTTTCTTTTTAGTTATTTTTTTTTTCTCTCTTTCAAGGTAATTTCTTAAGCCCCAACTTTCTTTTACTGATGCTTTCACTTCTGTTTTCAAATTTTTGTTTCCCTAAATATTCCTTTTAAGAAGTCTTTTTCTTGTTTCAAGGGGGAAGTATCCTGTCTCATCTCTGTGAGAAACTGATGATGTTTGTTGATATTTTCTTTTTCTTCTGTATTATTATTTCCTCTAGTGTGCCTTCATTTAGTTTATTATTATTATTATGTAAGTTTTATTTTAGCCTCAGATGTCTGTCTGTATTTAGAGTGGAGAAGTTGCTGACTGCAATCCTTTGAGTACTTTAATTGAACATTGTCAACTTCTGCTCTCCCTCTAGATTTTTTGGGGGAATACTGATATTTGTGTCTTTTGAGCTAGTCAGTTTCTTCAGAAAGTACTCTGCTGAGCTCCTGCCTAAGGATGAGAGATCTGGAAGGTAAGTGAGAGAAGATGCTTGAAAATCTCAGGATTCAATATTTGTGAAACTAATTATTTCTATTCAGGATTCATGGTCTCAACTCTTAGTGGTGCCTCCCAATCCACAAACTGTATTGTCCTTCATAGAGAATAAGCCTCCTCCCCTTCACTAGAGTGTTGCCAGCACATCTGGATATGAACTACTAAGTTCATCTTTCAACCTATGTTCTTCATTTTAGCACACCTTCATTCACAGTTCTTTGGTTTATTGAGGACTTTGAATTATATATCATACGGGTCTTGACTTTCTGGAAAACTAAGGATTTGACTTCTAGGGGCTTAGTAGTTCAGTAATGCAAATCTATCTGCTTTTCATTTTCCAAAATTTGGTTGTGACTGTTTTCCTTATTCATTCTTCTTAGTGGCTTTTTTACAAACCATTTTTAGAGTTTAGGGGAACAAAATTAGATGCATGTGTTCAACCTATCATCTTCATCTAGAAGCTACCTATTCTTTCTTAGCTATGTTTAGATCAAACTAGCATAACTTTGTCATATTCAGAAAGACATATTCTGCATATTGGATAAAAAATACTTTGAATGATAATGCATTTTGCAATACCAAATAGAGCACTGTTTAATTCTCTAATATACAATAGCTCATTTGCTTTCAGTGCAAATCTTTTACATAATTAAATTAAATAATGCCATCATTTCTGCTAAAGAGCATAGGAAACTAAAAGTCAGCAGTGTTAAGAGGACCAGAGATCAATTAGACACCAAAGTTGGTAACAGTTCTCATAATCTAAAATATACAGATGACATTTGAACAGGAGATTAGGGTCACAAATCTTTCATTCAGTCAAAAATCCACATATAACTTTTGATTCCCTAATAGCCTACTGTTGATGTGTTACCAATAACATATGCAGTCAGTTAACACATATTTTGTGTATTATATATTTGTATATTGTATTCTTACAATAAAGAAAGGTAGAGAAAAGAAAATGTTATTAAGAAAATAATAACAAAGAGTAGATATATTACTGTACTTATGTATTGAAAAAAAATCTGTCTCTAAGTGGACCCATGCAATTCAAACCCATTTTGTTCAAGGGTCAACTATCATATCTTTTTCCATCATGTAATGAAGCTTGAAATATTTTAATCTTTATTATAATTCTCAGGAATCCATTCTAAATAAATATATACATTGTTACATGAAAGTGTTTTCTAGGACAAAATTGATTTTCATGCAATTTCCCCAGCAATTAATTATATATATTTTACCCATTACTTGTCTCTATAGAAAAAGTCCCTGTTGCAGAACATGAAGAACTCTCATGTGCAAGATTTATTTTTCTTAATAAAAGATGTGCAGCTGCATAAAATTTTTACCCTGTAGAGATTTCTCAATTATTGGCTTGTAATAGCAGACATTAAAAACTATATCCATGAACCCTGAAGTCTCTCATAGAGGTGTTTGTTCAAAGTTCAATATCATTTTGTCAAAGAAACTAATTCACTGCCATACAGAAAGAAACCAGCATCTTACACTGTGTTTTATCTTCTTT
>PISX010037589.1:0-10927 GCA_004024625.1 Mellivora capensis
AAGACAGTCTCTTCAATAAATGGTGCTGGGAAAATTGGATAGCTATATGTAGAAGAATGAAACTCGACCATTCTCTTACACCGTACACAAAGATAAACTCGAAATGGATAAAGGACCTCAATGTGAGACAGGAATCCATCAGAATCCTAGAGGAGAACATAGGCAGTAACCTCTTTGATATCAGCCACAGCAACTTCTTCAAAGATATGTCTCCAAAGGAAAAGGAAACAAAAGCAAAAATGAACTTTAGGGACTTCATCAAGATCAAAAGCTTCTGCACAGCAAAGGAGACAGTCAACAAAACAAAGAGGCAACCCACGGAATGGGAGAAGATATTTGCAAATGACAGTACAGACAAAAGGCTGATATCCAGTATCTATAAAAAACTTCTCAAACTCAACACACAGAAAACAGATAATCATATCAAATAATGGGCAGAAGATATGAACAGCCACTTCTCCAATGAAGACATCCAAATTGCTATCAGACACATGAAAACATGTTCATCATCACTACCTATCAGGGAGATTCAAATTAAAACCACATTGAGATACCACCTTATACCAGTTAGAATGGCCAAAATTAGCAAGACAGGAAACAACGTGTGTTGGAGAGCATATAGGCTTTTTGACATAGATAGGCTAAGATTCATTCACAAACCACACTAGCCTAAGTTACCAAAATGCTCCTAAAATGTCCACCTGGCTGAAATATTGATTTATATACAAAGCATGATCCATTGCAAATGGCTGATTAAATATTAATGGTATTGTGGGTGTGGTTTGGGACCAGGGTAGGGCTAGAAACTAAAATATGTATGCTATGTGGTTTTATAAAGCATGTCTATCTGTATCTTTATATTTCATCCTACTAAAAATTCTTTAAATTAAAATAATTATAATTGCTATTGTTAATATCTGGGGGGCAAGAAGAAATATTACAGTTAAAATAAATGTCTTGACCAGTATTATCTAACTTTGGCTTTTATCTTCTGATTCTTTGTTCCATCATAAAATTCTGTGTATATGCATTAGGAATACAGACATCAACAATATTCAACACATATTCTAGTCATAAGAAATAAAGAATGGGTAAATGAGGAAATAAGAAAAGGATATTACCTATTGTTTTCTAGAGAAAGTGAGTGTTGAACAAAATCTTGAGGGAATAAGCTAGGATAGATGTGTTAATAGAATTCATAAAGTCTGGATCACTAAAGATCATTAGATAGAATCTAATTGAGTATGTGAGGAACAGAAATCATTTCATTAGTGTGAGAATCCTGTGAGCAAAGTCCTGGGTGGAGGAGGAAAGTTTCTGTAGAGGTGCTTAGTAAGAAGCCTGGCCAAATTAAAGGGAACAACTAAGTGGGGACAGTCAAGCATCACCTCAGAGACATGTGGAAAGTAAACAGAAGGGGAGGTCCAGAAAAAACATGCATTACCCCTTAAAAAGAGTTAGGAGTTAATGCCTAGATTATTAAAGCTAGACTATACATGTCATATATATAACATAGTAATTGTTGATATAATAGTGGATAATTTTGTTACCTCCCCAGGTCTCAATTTCTTTAAGGTAAAATGGAGTAGTAACAATATTTGGTTTTAAGAATTAAAGTTGTGGGGTGACCGAGTGACATAGTCAATTAAGCAGCCAACTCTTGATTTCCACCCAGGTCATGATCTCAGGGTACTGGGATCAAGCCCCACAACAAGCTCCACAGCCAGTGTGGAGTCTACTTAAGATTCTCTCTCACCCTCTACCTCTACCCTTCCACCTGCTCATTTTCCCTCTCTCTAAAATAAATAAACAAAATCTTTAAAAAAAAAAAAGTTGTCCTTAGACACAGTGCTTATAAAGCAGTGATGAGCAATAGTGAGGATCATATAATGGCTTACATTAACAAATAGGGAATAAAATGGATTTCTGCAATACCTGGTAAAAATGATTGCACACAATAAGTTGTCATTAAATTGTTTGACACATCAAAACTGTATTTGATCTTTCTTTTAGTTTAGGTGCTTATATAGTAAATAGTGGCTTCTCTAAAGTTATTTCATTTATCGGTTCCTTTTAGGTCAAAAGGGGTTATTGGCACCTATCATTGTATGGAAGCACATATTATTGCTGCCAGACTGGTTTCAAAGCAAAATATAATTTTTCACTAAAGGCTCTATAATTTAATATTATCTAAGGTATAAAAGCTAGTTGTGCATAGCAGTGACTTTAAAGGTATTTTATAATTTAATTGGCCTTTTCTTCTCTCTCTCTCTTTTTTTTAAATTCATTGCAGATTAAAGTAGGCATTATGGTTTCGATGGAACAAAAGAGTTATCTTCAAAACATGTCACAATGGCCTGGGAAGCTGGTGATAAAAAGCTGCTAATAAGGACTTTCTAATAAGAAGCTCAAAGGTACCTCAAAATAACCTTACCATGAGCTTTTCCATCTGCCATCAAAGAGAAAGAACACAGAACAGAATTGCATATTGATTATTACCTTCTTTTTTGTTATGGGGATATTTTGTTGTGCACAGTTTGAGAAACTTAATATGTATAAAAGAAGGAATGTCGCTTAAGAGTAATGCAATGTGAGTCCTATTAGTAATAGAATGGTTCTATCCTACTTCACAGGCTGTAAGAACTGAAGTAATGCTTTCATTCTTGCCTGCCTGCCTTCCTTCCATCCTTCCTTCATTCCCTCCATCCTTCCTTCCTGCCTTTCTTCCTTCTCTCTTTTCCCCAACAGAAACCTGAATTGATAGAACTCATGATGTGGGAGTGCATTCAAACTAAAACCACATCTGCAATAGGGTTATTGATAAATCTTTCTAGATGAGGCCCAAATGTGAAACCACAACACTGAATTGACTAGTTGGTGGATATTAGTTATATTGTGGCCCAGTGACTATTTTCCTCCAATTTTCATTAAAGAAAATCACACATGTATCCATTCTCAGTTGTGTATCTTGGGGGTGAACTTCCATCCATGACTTTTGACAAGATTTGATCAAGTTTACATGAACAAAATCTCTTAGAATCAAACAATAATATACTTCAACTTCTGTGACTAGAAAATCCTCATATGATTAATAATGGTTAATGAAAAATAACTTTTGCTTGAAATTTAGGGAAAGGATTTTTCCTCTTACTATTGGAAAAGACGTTAAGAGGTTTTGAGGTCTGGGGCTTCTGCAACCATAAAAGAATCTGTAGGAGTATAAGTCAACTTGGATGAATGCCAAGAAGAAATTTCCCTTAACCAGTTTACCACCTTTCAAACTTTTGAGACCTTGCAAGAGGAAGAATGTTGATATTTGACAAAATACTTACTGCATAAAAAAATAACTATCTTTAACCACTCACTTCCTTAAGAGTAAAAGAAAAAAAGTTACGTGTGATTTTTGGATGCTAAATGGTAAGACCCATATTTTTCTTTGTATTGAAAGGTAAATATATCATCAATCTAATTATAGACATTACTGAAGTTTAACAATTCTATTGTGATTAGCAAACTTGTTTCTCTTAGGATTTTCTGTTATTTTATTTTTTAATATTAACCCATTCTAAGAGCATCAGCCTAAGAGCATCTCTGAGTGTGTTGAACATAAAGAGCTAGGTATATAGAATACAACAAATATGCTGTTAGTTAAGAAACCAGCTGTCATCTCTTTGTGCTCTTTTACATTTCAAATCTCAAGTCACTAAATTTGAATGAATGAGCACCATTAAAATATAAGTTGGTTATTTTAAAGCTAGTTTTTGGAGGAAATTGACAGTGAATTCAGGTAAATATATGTTACATAGTAATTGAATGTATTACTACTAAACTCTGAATACTTTCTTGAAATGATGTGATCGTAATATATGTTTCCTATAGTTTATCAGAATCTAAGTACCTGTGGTAAAAATCAGAATTAAAAATGTAATAAGTGAATGATAAAGCAATGCCTATTTACCCTACTTTTAAAATACATTAGTGAAAATACATTAGTGAATTTTAGTGAACTCCAGAATTTAGTGAACTCCAGAAATTACAAAGTACATTGTATTGGAATAACCAGTCCAAAGATAATCACTATAAACTCTAGTACAAGGTATCAGAGAGCTATCCAAAGCAGGAAGAAACTTTAGGTTATCCAATACTTCAAAACATAAGTTAACTGGATGAGATCTAAGTACACCTAGCTTTTTTCTGAAGATATTCCTCAGGTTATGAATAGAAAGGTGAGAAGTCAAGTGGAAGGATACAGTCCTATCACCTTGTATCACCAGACAAACCTTTAGGTAACCAGAGTGTTTAGAAATTAAGGAGATAAATCTCAGAAATGATGAAATTCTGTAGGGCCTGTCCCCAGATATATCCATAACCTCCTTTAAACCTGTGCCTTACCTCTAAGGTGAGCACCCATGTGGACATTCCAAAGAGCCATGTGGTAAAAATAACTATATACATACACACATACAAAATCTGAAATACTGAAAGGCTAAGAACAGACATCAGCTTTTGGCCAAAGGAACAGGGATAGCATTTGGCATTTGAGTCCTATCGAATTATAGGTGTTTACTAAAAACCTTGAATTTTTCATAGTTTGTCCTAATAGAGTCTAAAACCAAATATCTCAAAGTACAAAATGAATTACCATTAACTTAACTATCTGCTTAAATAAAAACAAACCATCATCAGTCCAGGAACTCTACAAAGTGTTACTTACAATGTCTAAAATACAATAGAAATGTATAAAATGTACTTATAAGAAGATATGACCAGCTTGTTCAGGAAAAAAAGGGAACAGAGTAAGGGATAACCCAGATATAGAAATAGCAGGCAATGTCTTTAAAGAAAATATTACAAATTTATGTTTAAGGACTTAAATGAAAAATTGGTTAAATTAACTGCCTATAAATGTAGAAAATGAACAGAAGACCACCCAATGGAAATTATGGATTGAAAATTACAAATCTGATATGAGAAATAAAATTACTGGATAGGCTTAATAGCAGAAATGAGAGGGCAGAAAAATGGGTTTTTAAAATAGATGAATAGAAACTATATAATGTCAAGAACTAGATGAAAATGACTTAAAAATGAAGAGAAGCTCAGTGACTTGTGAAGCAATAGCAAATGTCTTAAGATATGTTGACTTCAACACAAGAAATACAGAAGTAGGGGGAGGAGCAAGATGCTGGAGTAGGAGAAGATCTAAATATCATTAGGTCCCAGGAGTTCAGCTAGATAGTTATCAAATCACTCTGAACACCGACACACGCAACAGGAGATCTAAGAGAAGAAGAGCAACAATTCTAGGAACAGAAAATCAACCACTTTCTGGAAGGTAGGATGTGCAGAGATGTGACTCTGAGGCGAAATATAGGATGATAGACTGCGGGAGGTGGGGCTGGATCTTGGCAAGTGGTAGAGTAGCAGAGCACAAAATTGGAACATTTGGAAGTAGGTTCCACTGAGGACATTGCTCTAGAGGCTAAGCGGGGGTGGGCCTGTGGGGGGTAAGCCCTCCCAGGGAGAGTGTGGTCTTAGAACCCACAGGGTCACTAAAAGACCAAGAGTGCCTAAGTGTGGCAGAGCTCTCTGTATAGGAGTGGGGAAGCCAGCTGTAGAGATGGAGCTGAGAAGTGGCCTTTCAGCTTGTGGTTACCTTAAACCATGATCCAAGGCACAGTTGGGTCACTGTTCCTCAAGCAGGGACCATACAAATGGTAGATCTGGGGAGACTCCCTTCTTCCTTCTCTGGGAGGGGCCGTGTGGGAGTGAGCTGCAGGAATCTGATGGGTTTGGAGACTCCAAATGGGCTGTGTGCCAGAGGTAGAAACACTCAGTAGCATGCAGGGTGAGCATGGAGTGCAGCCGGAGACCAGGGAGACAGGAGTGATTGACTGTTTTTCTCTGAGGGCACACTAAGGAGTGGGGCCCCCAGCTCTTGAGTCCTCTGGGCTGGAGATTGGGAAGCTGCCATCTTCATTCTCCTTCTCCAAAGCTGTATGGAAAACATTCAGGGAAAAAAAAAGATACCAAGAGCAAACCCGAGCAGATTACTTAGCCTGGCCCCTGGCAAGGGTGGTGCAATTCTGCATTGGGAAAAGACATTTGAGAATCATGGTAATAGGTCCCTCCTCCAGAAGATTAGCAAGAACATCCAGCCAAGACCAAGTTCACTGATGAATGAAAACTGTGGAACTCCAGAGCTAGAGGAAAGCAGTAAATAGAATTCATGGATTTTTCCCATGATTCCTTAGTCATTCAAAGTTAAATTTTCTAAATTTTATTTTTTTAATTCTATTATTTAAAATTTTTCCTCTTTCCTTTCTTTAATGTTTTTAACTATTTTATATTATCAGTACCTTTAAAAAAGAATATGTATCTTTTTTTTCCTTTTTTCCCCCTTCCTTTCTTCTCCCCTTGGTTTTGGGTGTCTTCTGATTTGGTTAGTGTATGTTTTCCAGGAGTCATTGCTACCCTTTTAGTACTTTGTTCTCCCATTCATATATTCTTATCTAGATAAAATGACAAGTCTGGAAAACCTCAAAAAAAAAAAAAAAACAAAAACAAAAAACAAGAGGCAATACCAATGACTAGGGACCTAACCAATATGGACATTAGTAATATGTCAGAACTAGAGCTCAGAATGACGATTATAAGGTGCTAGCTGGGCTCGAAAAAAGCACGGAAGATACCAGAGAATCCCTTTCTGATGAAATAAAATCCCTTTCTGAAGGAATAAAAGAACAAAAATCTAACCAAGTTGAAATTTAAAAAAGCTATTAATGATGTGCAATGAAAAATGGAGGCTCTTACTGCTAGGACAAATGAGGCAGAAGAGAGAATGAGTGATATAGAAGACCAAATGATGGAGAATAAAGAAGCTGAGAAAAAGAGACAAACAACTACTGGACCATGAGGGGAGAATTTGAGAGATAAGTGATACCATACGATGAAATAATATTAGAATAATTGGGATCCCAGAAGAAGAAAAAAGAAAAAGAGGGGCAAAAGATAAATTGGAGCAAATTATAGCAGAGAATTTCCCTAATTTGGTGGAAGGAACAAGCATCAAAATCCAGGAGACACAAAACCCCCCTCAAAATCAATAAAAATAGGTCCACACCCCATCATTTAATAGTAAAGCTTACAAGTCTCAGTGACAAAGAGAAAATCCTAAAAGCAGCTCAGGACAAGAGGTCTGTAACATGCAATGATAGAAACATTAGATTGGCAGCAGACCTATGCACAGAGACCTAGCAGGCCAGAAAGGACTGGCATGATATATTCAGAGCACTAAACGAGAAAAATATGCAGCAAAGAAAATGATATCCAGGTAGGCTTTCATTGAAAATAGAAGAATAGAAAATAGAATCAATAGAGATAAAAAGCTTCTAGGAAAAACAAAAACTGAAAGAATTTGCAAACACAAAACCAGCCATCTAGGAAAAAAAAAAGGATCCTCTAAACAAAGAGAGAGCCTAAAAGTAGTAGAATAGAAAAGAACAGAGACAATACAGTAACAGTCACCTTACAGGCAATATAATGGAACTAAATTAATATCTTTCAATAGTTACCCTGAATGTAAATGGGCTAGATGCCCCAATCAAAAGGCAAAGGGTATCATAATGGATTTTAAAAAATAAGACCCATTGATATGCTGTCTGGAAGAAACTCATTTTAGATCCAAAGACACCTCTAGATTTAAAGTGAGGGCATGGAAAACCATTTACCATGCTAATGGACATCAAAAGAAAGTGGGGTGGCAATCCTTATATCAGATCAATTAGATTTTAAGCCAAAAACTACAATAAGAGATGAGGAAGGACACTATATCATATTTAAAGGGTCTGTCCAACAAGAAGATCTAACAATTTTAAATATCTATGTCCCTAATGGGAGCAGACAATTATATAAACCAATTAATAACAAAATCAAGAAACACATCAACAATAATACAACAATAGTAGGGGACTTTAACATCCCTCTCACTAAAATGGACAGATCATCTAAGCAAAAGATCAACAAGGAAATAAAGACTTTACATGACACACTGGACTAGATGGAAATCATAGATATATTTAGAACATTCCATCTCAAAGCAGTAACATACACATTCTTCTCTAGTGCACATGGAACATTCTCCAGAATAGATTACATCCTAGCCACAAACCAGGTCTCAACTAGTACTAAAAGACTGGGATCATTCCCTGTATATTTTCATACTACAATGCTTTGAAACTAGAACTCAAACACAAGAGGAAAGCTGGAGAGAAGTCAAATATATGCAGGCTAAGAGCGTCCTACTACAGAATGAATGGGTTAACCAGGAAATTAAAGAAGAATTTTAAAAATCATGAAAAGCAAGTGAAAATGAAATACAACTGTTCAAAATCTTTGTGACACAGCAAAGGCGGTCCTGAGAGGAAAGTACATAGCAATACAAACCATTCTCAAGAAACAAGAAAGGTCAGGGGATCTCTGCAAGATGGTGGAGAAGTAGCAGGCTGAGTCTACATCAGGTAGCAAGAGATCAGCTAGATAGCTTATCAAACCATTGCAAACACCTACAAATCCAATAAGAGATCAAAGAGAGGAAGAACAGCAATTCTGGAAACAGAAAATCGACCACTTTCTGAAAGGTAGGACTGGCAGAGAAATGAATTGAAAGTGATGGGAGGATAGACCGCAGGGGAGGGGATGCTCCCGGCAAGTGGCGGAGCAACGGAGCACTAAATCAGGTCTTTTAAAAGTCTGCTCCAGGGCGCCTGGGTGGCTCAGTGGGTTAGGCTGCTGCCTTCGGCTCAGGTCATGATCTCAGGGTGCTGGGATCGAGTCCCACTTTGGGCTCTCTGCTCAGTGGGGAGCCTGCTTCCCTCTCTCTCTGTGCCTGCCTCTCTGTCTACTGTGATCTCTGTCAAATATATAAATAAATAAAAAACTTTAAAAAAAAATTAAAAAAAAAGTCTGCTCCTGACTGAGGGACATCGCTCCAGAGGCTAAACCGGGGTGAAGTCCATGCGGGGTCAGCGTGGCCCCAGGTCCCACAGGGTCACAGAAGGATCAGGGGTGTCTGACTGTCGCAGAGCTAGCAGGTATTGGACCGGGAAAGCCAGCTGTAGAGACAGAGCCAAGGAGTGAGCTCTCAGCTCAGGGTTACCTTGAACCGATTGCAGGCTGGGTGAGCTTGGAGCACGGCCAGAATCGAGGGAGATGGGAGTGGCTGGGGCTTTTCTCTGAGGGTGCACTGAGGAGTAGGGCCCTGAACTCTCGGCTCCTCTGGACCGGAGATTGGGAGGCCGCCATTTTCATTCCCAACCACTGGAACTCTACGGAAAGCGTTCAGGGAACAAAAGCTCCTGAAAGCGAAACGGAGTGGATTATTTAGCCCGGCCCCTGGTAAGGGCGGTGCAGCTCTGTCTGGTGAAAAGACACTTGAGAATCACTACAACAGGCCCCTCCCCCAGAAGATCAACAAGAAATCCAGCCAAGACCAAGTTCACTTAACAAGGAAATCAGCAGAACTCCAGAGGAGGAGAAAGCAAAGAGTGGAATTCATGGCTTTCTCCCCATGATTCTTTAGTCTTTCAGTTAACTTAATTTTTTATTTAATTTTATTTCTTTTTCTTTTTCTCTTTTTCTGCTAAATTTTTTTAACTTTTACCCTTTTCTTTTTTTAACATTTTTTAACTAGTTTATCTTAACAATACCATTACAAAAAATAATAATCTTTTTTGAACCTTCATTATTATAGTCATATTTTATCCTTTATAGTATTCAACTTTATTTTTTGTATTCACACAAGGGTTTTTCTTCTAAAAAATTTGGGTGACAACTTCCTCTAGTGGATCAAAATATACCCTAAATCTAGCTCCGGGCTTGTTCTAGTCTCCAGCCTGAGCAAATTCTCTCCATGTTCTTTTTCTTTATTCTCCCAACCAACTTAATCAACTCCTTTTCCTTAGAAATTTTAAAAAAATTGTTTTTCACTTTTATAGGCATATTCCATCCCTTCACTGTGTTTACCCTTATATACATTTTTCATTCTTTAAAATTTTGGGAGGTACTTTCTTCTAAGAGACCAAAATACCCCACAATTAAGTGGGTGACCCTGTTCTAGTCACCAGTCTAATATATACATATATATATTTTTTTCTTTTTTATTTGTGTCTTTATTTGTTTTCTTTTTTTTTAAATTTTTTTTTTTCTGAGCTTCTTTTTATCCCCTTTCTCCCTGCCCACGCCCCCATGATTTGGGGTCTCTTCTGATTTGGTTAAAGGGCATTTTCCTGGGGTCTTTGCCACCCTTTTAGTATTTTATTTGCCTTCATATACTCTTATCTGGAAAAAATGACAAGGCAGAAAAAATCATCACAAAAAAAAGAACAAGAGGCAGTACCAAAGGCTAGGGACCTAATCAATACAGACACTGGGAATATGTCAGATCTAGAGTTCAGAATGACGATTCTTAAGGTTCTAGCTGGGCTTGAAAAAAGCATGGAAGATATTAGAGAAACCCTCTCTGGAGATATAAAAGCCCTTTCTGGAGAAATAAAAGAACTAAAATCTAACCAAGTTGAAATAAAAAAAGCTATTAATGAGGTGCAATAAAAAATGGAGGCTCTTACTGCTAGGATAAATGAGGCAGAAGAAAGAATTAGTGATATAGAACACCAAATGACAGAGAATAAAGAAGCTGAGCAAAAGAGGGACAAACAGCTACTGGACCAGGAGGGGAGAATTCGAGAGATAAGTGACACCATAAGATGAAACAACATTAGAATAATTGGGATTCCAGAAGAAGAAGAAAGAGAGAGGGGAGCAGAAGGTATATTGGAGAGAATTATTGTAGAGAATTTCCCTAATATGGCAAAGGGAACAAGCATCAAAATCCAGGAGGTGCAGAGAACCCCCCTCAGAATCAACAAGA
>PISX010037590.1:0-10930 GCA_004024625.1 Mellivora capensis
AGGGAGTTGAGGGAAATTGGGGGGGAGATGAACCATGAGAGACTACGGACTCTGAAAAACAACCTGAGGGTTTTGAAGGGGCGGGGGGTGGGAGGTTGGGGGAGCCAGGTGGTGGGTATTGTGGAGGGCACGCATTGCATGGAGCACTGGGTGTGGTGTAAAACTATGAACTCTGTTACGCTGAAAAGAAATAAAAAAATTGCCTTAAAAAATTGTACATGTGTATAAACATACAAGAATTTTCTTAGGACCTTAAAAATATCATCTGAGGGGCGCCTGGGTGGCTCAGTGGGTTAAGCCTCTGCCTTCGGCTCAGGTCATGATCTCAGGGTCCTGGGATCCAGCCCCGCATCGGGCTCTCTGCTCAGCAGGGAGCCTGCTTTCCCCGCCCGCGCCCCCGCCGCCTGCCTCTCTGCCTACTTGTGATCTCTCTGTCAAATAAATAAAAATCTTAAAAAAATATATATCATCTGATCTTGAAAAGTCCAGGATATACCTTGTTACTCATGACTTAAACTTATTCCAGATAATAGAATTTCTAAATCTATACCCAAACCCCAAATCTCTCTCTCTGTTCAGGAGACTATAAGTAACGCTTTGGATATGTCTTGAGAACAAGGTAGCTAGCGGCTTACCTTGACAATGAAATCTGCTGTGAGTGGTCCAGTCATTCTCAGTATCTCTTTGTCTGGAAATTTCTGAAAGTCGACACTAGAATTGTCCACAAGAAAGGTGCCTGTCGAGCTGAGACTGTTTTCACCTTTAGCCCCTTGCAGGGTTTTGGTTTCCAGATCTACAAGTTCAAACACATGTAAAGGGGAGAAAGATGTTCCCAGGTCTGCCCCAGACCACATGCAAGCACGTTTCATGAAACAGTCTACAGCTATGTAAGGGAGAAGCACCATCCTTTATATGGCTGATGCTGTTGAAATTGGGATAGAACCAAAATTTATGGGTGCCTCGATCACAGAGGAGTTTATGTTGCAAGTGAAATTATTTTACAACTCATTAGCCAAGTGTTCAAAGATCGTCCAGAAATCTTTGACTACCCAGTGATCACATTAGAGTAGCCCACGTTTCCACCTCCTATTCCTTAACTAAACCACTCCTGTACATATCTTACTGATTTCGGTCTCTGTGGGTCTCTGTTTAGAATACCCTCCAGTTTTCTTTTTGATCCGTGAGATTCAGGGTGCCTCGCAGAGTTCCTCTCAGCACCTGTGTGACTTAATAGCCATGTATTACCTTGTGTGTATTTATACTATCTGCTCCCTTACCACGTGTGTGCTGTGGCTTGCCATGAAGAAATGATAGCAATAAGGACAAAGAAGTCAGCATTCTTTTTAGTTCACTCTCTTTTTAAAGTCTTGTTGGGTACCTAATATAGTATTATGTGCATATATGATATTTTGTTAAGTGGCAAAGAGAAAAAGAACTTCTTGATTCCTGGAGCATTCCAATCTGAATTTGGCCAATGATAAAGATGACAAAACGTCTTTTGTTGGCGGAAATGTGAGCAAGCTGGGGATGATGTTAATTATACTGTGTATTTCAGAGCAGGTTAAATGCTCATGTGATCGAGAAATGATTTAAAACAACTGACCACTGTATGAAGAGGGAGAGACTAAGTCTAATGGTTTCTAAACTTGCATAAGAATCCTTAGCTTTGGGGGTGCCTGGGTGGCTCAGTGGGTTAAAGCCTCTGCCTTTGGCTCAGGTTATGATCTTAGGGTCCTGGGATTGAGCCCCACATTGAGCTCTCTGCTCAGCTTGCTTCCCCCTGCCCCCTGCCCCCTGCCTCTGCCTGCCTCTCTGCCTACATATGATCTCTGTCTATTTATTTATTTATAAATAAATAAACTAAAAAAAAAAAAAAGAATCCTTAGCTTTGGCAGAAGGATATAGTGCCAGGTGAGCCTCTGGGTCTCCTACCCCACATTCAACCAGAATGACTGCCTTCTTCTATGTCTTACAGATTGGGGATCTAGGATAGTTTTAGGACCTCTGGAGGTACTAAATTATTCCAAGTGTTGTCTATTTCAAGCTGGAACCAACAGATAAAGAATGTTGGTGTCTAATGAAATGCCCACGACCCTCAAATGAAGTCTGTGTAGCCCTTTTTCTGGAGTAGGTCAAGCTCCATCCCCCTGACCTAGAGAAGAGAGGTCCTCACAGAAGAACATGAGCAACATCAAGGGGGAACAGGAGGGGAAACCACAGCTGTTGTCATCAGAGCAAAGCCAACATCATGGGATCTCCTTCCTCTAGCTTTCAATCTTCAAGCCACCTTATGTGTATGTGTACTCATTTGTAGATAGAGGTCCAAGACATAAACTTAGTTTTGGAAAAATCCTGGAGGTCTAAGTCTGATCTGAGCAACTGATTCAGTTTTATCACCAGATCTCCCAGCTCTACTTCCCAAGGTACTTCTGGTTGAAAATAATCTGGGGCTGGACCAGACTGCCTGCCTAGTCTTTTTCTGGTTTGGCACCGAATATTTCAGGTTAGTCCCATATTATACCAGCTTCTGAGAGTTAAGTGCAAAGGGTTGCAAGAGAAATAGGGTGTCATTTATTCACATATTCATTTTACATTATAGATTATATTATATTCCAGATACACAAGACAAAAAGTTCTTGAGTTCCATGTATGTTGTCGACAGGACGTCCGTTGGGGGGATAAATTCCATTTTGCTTTCCATCGTTTATAAATATCATCTGCCACTTCACCTATTGAGTTCTTGGGACAATTAGAGCAAACAAGGCTCAGTCTTTAGCTTCTTAGTGATCATATAATTAGGAAAACTGGGAAGCTCATACATTTATAAAAATGAATTTCCTCTTCAATCTATTCTTTGGGGGTCTTTCTTCTGCATGGAGGAGTCAGTCCCCTACTTGGTGATGATCTCTGCCTGGAAGTTTTATTCTGAGCAGGCCTGTCACTGCTCAGAAAAATACTGTTTTTGAGTGGGGTTGTTACACGAGTAGTTACCTCTGTCCAATCCTCCAGGGGGGAAGCAAATCATTTGAATGGTGATAGTGTACACACATATATCATCCCTTGACATGTGAACATTATATTTTGGGGGGGTTGTTCAGGGTTAGAAAAGAGCCTGGATCCATATAAGGTGACATATCAGCATCTTCTGGCTTTGCCTGAACTTTACCTTATTCCTTCCCTTCACGTGACCCCTCAAATCCCGCCTCTCCCATGAAATGTATTTATTTTTATTTTTAGAAAGACTATAGTAGGCTATCTGAACTTTCACAGGCTCCAATTTATCTTCCTCTTGTTTGTCTTTCTGGAATGATTTCATTTATAATCCAATTGCCAAAAGATAATGCTCGCTACCTAAATTGGTTTCCTAGGCATGTGTGTGGGAGGGGAGAAATTACAGAAGATGATAGATGGCTCTTTAGGAATCCAGGAACAGTCACAGTGGAGGAGATCAGAAATGCTCAAGGGACCGCTGAAGTCAAGTCTTTCAGTGGAACTGAATTTTGTAGAAAATACAATGTATCCTCTTATACCCCTTCCCTGGTTTGTGGCCTCTAATTGTCTGCTGGTAATTTACAGGTCTACCTCTAAACAATAGTAAATGCTAATAATAAAAAAAGAAAAGATGTGGCTGTGTACTACTGCCTTGGCACGAGTGAAGATATCAATTCTTTCTAAATTCTGGTGGGGCCATGCTACCATTTGATCTTTAGGGTTGTGATTACCCATCAATCTTCAATCCCAATAGCTATCTTCAGTATATGAGGGCTTTTGTATTGTCTTTAATACATGGAATGTTTAATCATATCACTATGGCTTTCTTTAAATGTCCAGTTAAAGCTGTCTGGTGCTTCTATGTCCCCTGAATTGATAAAATAATAGAACATGAGAATAGGAAGAAAGAATGAAGGTGAGGGAGGGAAGGTTGGAAGGAAGAAGGAAAAAAAAAAGATATGCAAGGCAAGAGAAAGACTGAGACTGATTGGAGAGGAAGAAGAGAGAGAATGAGAAGTAATAGTCACAAAAGCTAAACATGTGCTTGACTCGTAAAAAACCTATTGGGAGCATCTATTTTGTATTTTTCAGGATGAGTGTGGTTAGAGATAATTACCCTGAGGTTTCTGCTATCTCATCAAGCAGCCGAAAGATAAACAGAAGCACTCAAAATATCATATGATGATGGAGTGGAAGGATTTGCACTTCTGTATTTTAATCTCTTCTGGGAACAAAAAATAATAGTGACTAAAATTCCCAATACCCAAAAGAAAACAACTGGGCTTACTTACACAAGTGATCAGGTCCTTTTAAGACGAGGCGAATATGTCTGCTTCCATAAGGAACGGCAACCACAGTGTCATCCACTAGAGAGAAACAAAGGGGTATCTTAAAGGCACATAATTTGATACAAAGTTATCGATTAGCTGCTATATAAATGCACTGACTTACACACTCTCCCAAAGGACAATCATCTTTTAAGTGTTTGAAATAGGAACACCAGTGTTTGGGAACCAAAATTTCCATTTCCCTCAAAATGAAACATGCCAATGAAGCTGGTCACTAGTTAACTTATGGGGGACCTGACCTTTTAAAATACATATATATATAAATTTTGATATATTGAGAAATGAATTTGCAAGTTTCCATTTCTAATTTTAAAATCTGGTTTTTACATGACTAAACTTCTCCAGATTCTGAAAATGAAAATAAATTTGAATAGTCAAAGGATGACTGTATGATATCAAGATCTGAATTTCTTTCTAGCAAAGTAACTATCTTGGATTATTCAGAAAAATAAGAACAGGAGAAATCATCTTTGTTTGTATTTGTTAAATCTCTCAAGGGTGGAAATCATGCTTCCCAGTTCTTTAATATCTTTCACCCTATCTACATGTAGTATTATATATAGTAAGTGTCACAGGAATGGTTATGAACCTTTCCCCTCACATACCCTCTCTGCTTGAAAATTATTATTATTATTATTTTCTGCTTGAAAATTAAAAAAAAAAACTTTTTTTTTTTGGCTGAATCACAGCCAGATTTGGAAATGGATTACTTTCACTCTACTTGCAAATTGAGATTCAATTCACTGGAAGCAGAACCTACTTTTTTTTTAAAATTAGAGGTATATTCTATATTCAAACACATCCCAGGCATTCTCACTTGTGACATCTGTGACAACAAAATCTCTCATTTACCTGCCACTGAAGAGTTTCACTTTCTAAATTCACCATTTACTCCTTCACCCAAAGCTTGTGACATAGGCAAAGAGGACGCTACAATCTCCATTTCATGATGATGAAATAGAACCTCTAAGAAGTATAGGGAGAGGCCCATGGTCAAAAAAGAGGAGGGCATTCCAGAAGAACAGGAAAAAAGCAGGCACTTTAAATTCACCAGCCTATTTGGAAGCTCTGTGGGATTCTTCATTTCACACATATTTTTCTGATATTATACATTATCATGCTCTCATTGGAAAAATTTAGTTTCCATAAGAGTAATCCTAAAAGATAACCCAATATTCTGAGACTTACCATTATCCTTCTTTAGGAGAATCTGATTTCTACAAATGAATCTCAGAAGTTCCCTAACTTCTCTGATCTTTAGTTTCCTCATTTGTAAGACAGGGAAAACCACAGTTGCCTCACAATATTGTTGTAAAAAGATACAGATATTGATATCAATATATATAGATGTATAGCCTGGAACACAGGAGGCATTTTGTAAATATTACTTTCCTCCCTCTCTTCCAGATCTCCTTAAGGACAGGAACTGAAAGACTGTTTATTTTTACAATGATTTTAAACCCTCCAACATAGCCAGTTGAATGAGAAAGAAAAATCATATGCTCTCAATTCTTTCCCTAAAGAGGTTACATTTACCAAGTTCTCTCCAATGTTGAATATTCCACTCACACTACAACCTTCTCGCGGTTTTTAATGTCATACGTTGTTGAAGAAAAGGCTGAATCTCAGAGAGCCAAGACTTTGTGGCTGTAAGCACAAAACATGTAAGGAGAATATAGAAAAGGAACAAAAAGTGTTCAGACTGGGCCCATAGAGCTTTAAATGTCTTGCATAAAGACATGGATTTTTAAGTTTACAAAAGAAACTCAAAGCAGTTAAAACAATGGGATTTCTGGAAATAGAAAGCCTTTGTTTATCCACAGGTCAAATAAAGTGCAAGTAAAAGGGAAGCTTTCTGTTTGGCTCTGCAAGGCTCAGCGGCAGGCTTCTGACCCACACACAACTCAGGCGGCCTCCCTCTTGTTCTGGTGAGAAGCCACTCGCATTCCACTTACTGGGGCATTAACCCTAACTTCTGGCTGATGCGTTAACTTTGTATGCTCCCCAGGGAAGACGGGGAGAAACCTAGAAGGGTGTTGGGGGAAGAGGCTAGGATGGAGACAGGAGATGGGGCTAGAATGGAACATCTCTTAATGCCCCCTGCACTTGTCTAAGTCACAGTGAAACAGGGAGCATCTCAAGCTGGTGCAGACCTGAAGCGTACAGCACAAGGCACAGGAAGTATGAAGAGCCATGGTCTGGTTTTTTGTGGTTCTGTAAAAGGCTGATGGACAACTGACAGCTCATCAGGTAATCAGCAAGTTCATGCCTTTATTCCACAAATATTTTTTGAGTGTCTCCTAGTGTCAGGCTCCCTCCTAGGTATCAGAGATTCAATGACAAAAAAGGCCAGCCAAGCAGCAGCCCCACAAAATGGTCCAAGAAAAAGGGACCCAAGATAAAAAAACAAGGGAAAATACCACATGCTCTGCTCTGCTCATGGAAATCCATAAAGCACATTGGTTTCTTAGAAGCCCTGAACTGGGGGCGCCTGGGTGGCTTAGTTGGTTGGGTGACTGCCTTCGGCTCAGGTCATGATCCTGGACTCCCAGGATTGAGTCCCACATTGGGCTCCCAGCTAATTGGGGAGTCTGCTTCTCTCACTGACCTCTCTCCTCTCATGCTCTCTCTCTCTCTCTCTCTCTCTCAAATAAATAAATACAGTCTTAAAAAAAAAAAAAAGAAAGAAACCCTGAACCCAAGAACCTCATTTCATTCTATGTAACCCAGGGTATCCCCAAAGAGTTTACTTACCCAGGGAATTTTTGTTAACACTGTTAACACGGATACATCTCAAAATGTAATTTAAGAAGTGGTGATCTTAATTTGACAGAAAGATAGGAAAAAAATTGATATTATATTCTGCATGTTGATAAAAAGCCACTCTTTAGTTGGACATATATTAATAATTGTCTTACTGGGGATAAATTCTCAAAAATGAGGGATGGGCTGAGGGATTCTTCTACTTGGCATCTATCACAGTAGTGAGCACAGAATGGTGTTGAAGACATTGGAGAATATGTGAGTAGTCTGGCTTTATCACCCATTTCTTTAGTGATTAATTCAATAGGTTCGGTTGGTGGGGCAGAAGGGTACACCCTCTTTCATTGGACCTCACATTCCTGAGGGTGCCCTTTTCCACAAAGACACACTGCTCTTATGACCAAGGGCATCTGGCCTAATCTATTCCGGCTGTGTTGACTGGACCATGATGCCAGTTGTCAGGACTATTTCTAGGTTCTTAATCAGCAATTCTGGAAGACCTGCTTCAGAGACCAGATAACATCTTTCTCAATTAAATCAATAAGCTTTCCATGAGAATTCATAAATGCTGTCATTTCACAAATATCGCTTGCAAATGTCTTTTCTCAAGAAAATTGTTGTAAAGATTCTACCTAAAATATTTCCTCAAAGAATCTACAGCTATATGTATATTCCACAGCTTTCTATTGAATATTTTTATTTGTTTTTCAGTCTCATCATATGTAGACTTTTTTGTGTCATTCATTGCTGTAACATAAAAAGGTCATAATGATAATTTCTGAAGAGACAGGATTTCCTATTCTGATATCTGAACTTGCCTTATTGTTAGACCTGTTGATGTGTATGTTTTTAAAGAGTCTTCCCTCTGAGTCTATGAGACTGGTAATTTTTTTTTAACAAAAGTGTCATCATTAATGTGGTTGACTATGTATAAAAATAGCAGTACATACAGCAGCCAATCTTGAGGAGGTTTTCGTAGTATATATTTTTTTAAAGATTTTATTTATTTACTTGGCAGACAGAGATCAGAAGTAGGCAGAGAGGCAGACAGAGAGAGAGGAGGAAGCAGGCTCCCTGCTGAGCAGAGAGCCCGATGCGGGGCTCGATCCCAGGGTCCTGAGATCATGATCTGAGCTGAAGGCAGAGGCTTTAATCCACTGAGCCACCCAGGTGCCTCTCGCAGTATATTTTTTATCTTCATGCTAACTTTATTACCTTACAATGTATCCAATGAAATAAGGTGAAGCTGAGCATTTGAGCCCTTCAACCTCTCCCCAGCAAGGTTATGGGTCATTACACAATGGAGGACTCATACCCAGCAGGCGAAACAAGATCGATCTTCCTCAATGGTTGGGAACTTCATCCTTACAGTCATCCAGGCCAAAAACTTTGGAGCCAACCTTGACTTCATATTTATATCTAATCTGTTAGAAAATCCTATTGCCACAAGAGTCAAAATACCATATTTCACAGACTCTAAGACAAATGATCTCTCACATTCTAATATATGTGAAATCAGAAATTAGCCCACAATCAATTGTGACTTATATTCTTTCTCGCTGAGGCAGTAATCCTGCCACAGTTATCTTTGCCTGCACAGTTGCTAACACCAAAGTTGTTAACAGAGTTAACACCAAAGCGGCCAGTATCAAACTTGCAAAATGGGTGTCAGAAGCTTGGAAGAAGATCCTAGGATAATAGGGGGACATCCTTATTGGAACTAAACAGTTGTGGGGGTTATGGGAAGATGAGGAATCAGAAGTGCTTAATAACACTGCCAAAGTCAGAGTCAAAAGCCAGTTACACAGTTGCAAACCTGAGTTAAGAGCCCAGCATCAAGACTTCTCTTTCCTGACAAGATGGATTAATAGCACCCAGACTTCGTTTTCTGCCTGGAAACAACCAAAAGTCAGAAAATTATATAAAACCACGGTTTTCAAGATGCTGGACATCAGGCAAAGAAGGGCAGCAATCCTTGAGAATCAGGAAACAAGGTAGGTAAGTGTTAACACTGCCCCAGCTTCCTGCTTTGAAAGATTTTCCTGGCTGCATCTCAGGAGGTAGGAAACCCAAGCTTGGAGGATTCCTCATGCTGAGACGAAGTTGAGAATCCAAGAAGATGAAGGTTATATAGTATAACTTTGGTCCATATGTTCAAAAACTTAAGTACATACATACAAAAATCTTCAGGCCCAGAGAATTTTCAATGGTGAATGCTACCAAGCATTCGAAGAAGAAATAACATCAATTTTATACAATTTTAATCAATTTTATATCTTTTCCAAAAAACAGAGAAATCACTTCCCAAATCATTGTTTGAGTCAGCATTACACTGCTACCAAAAACTAGGCAAAGATGGTTTAAGAAAAGGATCCTACATGTAGAGAAAGGGGAATCCTCCTACACTGTTGGTGGGAATGCAAGCTGGTGCAACCATGCTGGAAAACAGCATGGAGGTTCCTCAAAAAGTTGAAAATAGAGCTACCCTATGACCCAGCAATCGCATTACTGGGTATTTACCCCACAGATACAAATGTAGTGATCTGAAGGGGCACGTGCACCCAAATGTTTACAGCAGCAATGTCCATAATAGGCAAACTTATGAAAGAGCCTAAATGTCCATCAACAGATGAATGGATAAAGAAGATGTGATATCTATCATTCTATCTATCTATATAGATAGATAGATATAAAATGGAATACTATGCAGCCATCAAAACTCACAAAATCTTGCCATTTTCAATGACGTGGATGGAACTAGAGGGTATTATACTAAGCATAATAAGTCAATCAGAGAAAGACAATTACCATATGATCTCAATGATATGAGGAATTTGAGAAACAAGACAGAGGATCATAGGGAGGGAAAAATGAAACAAGATGAAACCAAAGAGGGAGAAAAACCATGAGACTTAATCTCAGGAAACAAACTGAGGGTTGCTGGAGGGAAGGGAGGCTGGAGGAGGGACACTGGGGAAGGTATGTGCTATGACGAGTGCTGCGAATTGTGTAAGACTGATGAATCACAGGCCTGTATCCCTGAAACAAATAATATATTATATGTTTATTAAAAAACAACTAAAAAAAGGATCCTACAGACAACTATCTCTCATGAACATAGATATAAAAAACCTTCAAAAAAAACACTGGCAATTCAAATCCAGTAATCTATATAAGGAATAATATGTTATGACCAAGCAGAGTTTATCCCAGGAAAGCAAGGCTGATTCTTTATTTGAAAATCAATTAACGTTAACCATCACAATAAAAGTCTAAGGAAGAAGACCCATATGAACACAATCATTTGAAGCAGAAAAAGCATGATAAAATTCAACATTCATTCATTATAATAACTCTCAGCACATTAAGAATAAAAAAGAACTTCCTTAATGTGATAAAGGCATCTTCAAAAAAACCTACAGCTAACTTCATACTCAATGGTGAGAAACTGAATGCTTTCCCTCTTAAGACTAGAAATGAGATAAGGATATCCACAATTGCCTCTTCTATTCTTTTTTTTTTTTTTGCCTCTTCTATTCAATATCGTATTAGACATGCTTGCCAGTGCAATGAGGTCATAAAAATAAATAAGTGGTTTACAATTTGAAAAGGAAGAAGTAAAGCCACCCTTATTTGTAAAACAAGATGATAGTTTATATAGAAAATCCCCAAACTCTCAGAACTAATAACCGAGTTAGCAAGTTTGCAAACTATGCAGCCAACACTTAAAAATAAACTAGCAGGGGGCACCTGGGTGGCTCAGTGGGTTAAAGCCTCTGCCTTTGGCGCAGGTCATGATCCCAGGGTCCTGAGATCGAGCCCCGCAT
>PISX010037591.1:0-10926 GCA_004024625.1 Mellivora capensis
GCCACAGGGCACGCAGACTCTCTCCCCACTCAACTGGCTCGTCTCGGCCTGAACCCCCATTCTTCCTCAGAGAATGATCCTTGCTCGTGAAACACATATAAGTCATTTCTGGTGACACCGTCCTGGGAGGCAGCATCTCCTGTCTGATCTCGGGATGGAAGGAAACCTTTTCAACAGAATTTTCAAAGCCATTGTCATTTCTCTTTAAAAAGGACGGAGGCCGGCAAAGGTCCGAGGAGTCAGGCTGTCCTCGGGCACGGCCGCTCTGCCGAAGGCTTTCAGGAGCTGCAGCCCGGACGCCGCAACAGCCCTCGTTCCGGGAACAGAACAGGGGGACTGCTGGGAGGGTTTGGCAGGAGCTGACCTCAAGGCCCCCCACTTTGAGGCAGGCTGAGCACAGGGGAGTCACCGTGGCGGGGATGCCATGTGGAGCGGCTCCACGGGGAAGATATCCGAATATCCGTTGAGCAAAGAGGCTGCGGGTGGGCAGGGACGGGGTTGGGGGGACGGAGAGAAGGTTGCATATTCTGGCGGTGCTGACTGGGACAAATGATACCCAGGAAACATCAGGAGGACGTGGACATCATCTGCTTGGCTTTAACAGCTGATGTCAGGAGGACGGCAGTTAATGCTGTGAGTGTTGGTGCGTTTATGGCGTGTGGGGAAGGTGCAGAGACTGGACGCACTCGTTTGAAGGTCAAGGTCGTGGTGCATCAGGAGAGAGATGGAGAGAGACGAGGAGAAACACGTGCACAATGTCCCGTGTCCGTCATCCGCACGGAGTCTGAATTTTGTCTCAGCATTAAAGCACCAAGATCCGTGGGAAGCATTTGACTCTCGTCCGTGAGAGCTCGACACATGAGCTTCCAGGCCGTGTTCCTGCTCCTTGGGGCGCGCCATGAAGCCAGCCCATCGACGGGGCTGGCTAGTTTGACTGCAAACCAGGCAAGCAGGTAACAAAGGGCCGTGTCCTCTGCACACACCCACACCCCCAACCACCACCTTCTCTGAGGAACAAGGGGTTTGCAGACGTGTCCTCTGGATTCCTGTCCCCGGAGAGGGGCATGCTGAGATGGCCAACCCGAGCCCATCTGGTGGTCTGCAGCCTGACTGAAACCCAGTCGCCCGCAGCAGGAACCCCTCATGGACATTTTTTGTTGGCCTGAGAGGTTGAGTTCTCGGATGGACCCCAAGATACCTCTCGGTTGGTGTACCTCGATGTGGGAAATCCCCTTTTCTTGAGAGTGGGCAGGACCTGTGACCACAAGTGATGCCGCTCCCCTTGGGAGGGGACTTGTCGGTTCACCTTTGGGTCCATCAGCTACCCTGGGTGGGCCTGACCTAATCAGAAGAAGGTATCAAGTCAGAAAGCGAGACATCGTCTGGCTTGGAAGAAAGCACAGAGCCACAGTGGGAATTGCCCATCGGGGCACGTGGCAAGAAACCACAGGCAGTCTCACGGAGTGGAGAGTGGTCCCTGCCCAAGCTTGAGTAGGAAAATGGGGATTTTCTTTATTTCTTTCTTTCAAAGATTTTTTTTTTTTATTTATTTGATAGAGAAAGAGATCACAAGTAGGCAGAGAGGCAGATGGGGCGGGGGAGAAGCAGGCTTCCTGCCGAGCAGAGAGCCCAATGTGGGGCTTGATCCCAGGATCCTGAGATCATGACCTGAGCCGAAGGCAGACGCTTTACCCATGGAGCCACCCAGGCGTCCGGAAAATTGAGGTTTTCAACCCGCAACTAAAAGGCGCTGAATTCCACCACGGTCGCTGGAGCTAGAAATGAGAATACTTTGTTGACAGCCTGGGAGATCCCACACAGAGGACCTGGACACGTGACCCTGAGGAGCCCGTGAGATAGTAAATGCGTGTTGTCCCACATTCCTCCAACTGACGTCATTTCTTACGGAGAACGCTGAAGCCACGGGCTTTCCTCCCCTCACTCTTTCTACCGTGCTTGCTAAGATCACATCATCAATAAACCACCAAAATTCTCACTTCCGATGCCCAGTTTGGGGAACCCAAGCTTAGACTGGTAAGTGTCCCAAAACTTGAAAATCTAGTTGGGTCAACAGCAAGGCCTTGAGATCAAATGCATGATAATATTCTCCTGACATTGCTGACTTCAAGGTCCCCCAGGGTCTTCCCTTTGCCAGGGAAAACGAAACTGAACCTGGTCTTTTTCTCTAACTAAAATGTTCCCAACACCAGGACCTGGGGTTTCTTCTCCTGGTTTCACTGGGGAGCACATTTCTTCACAAAGGAAAGACAGAGCAAGTGTGAATTTAAATTATCCTATGAAGGGATTTGGGAAGATGTTAGAAATAATGTTCTGTGTGTAAAGTGATCTGCAGGATGTCAACGGGAAGGGTTTTTAAGTTTTTTTTTAAGAAAGATTTTATTTGTTTGAGAGAGAGAGAGAGAGAAAGCATGAGTAGGGGCAGGGGCAGAGGGGGAAGCAGCCTCCCCGCTCAGCAGAGAGCCCGATGTGGGGCTCGATCCCAGGACCCTGAGATCATGACCTGAGCTGAAGGCAGAGGCTTAACCCACTGAGCCACCCAGGCATCCCTAAATCCATCCTTACTAAGAAAGGGATAGGAAGTTTTTTGTTTTGGGTTTTTTTTTTTTCTCATGCATGTATTACTTGGCCAGAAATGCCATATGAATGTGTCCAGATGGGGAGGTTGAACGTCTCCCCGTCGTGGAGGCTGGGAGTCTGAGATCCAGGCAGGGCTGAGGCTGGTACCCCCTATCTCCTCATAGGAACCCAGTCCTATGGGATCAGGGCCCACTCTCATGACCTCATTTTACCTGACTCCTATCTCAACAGACCCCATCTCCAAGTACAGTCCCATTCTAAGGTCCTGGGGGCAGGGGGCTTCCATGGGTAAGACGCACAAGGCAACCCAGCACAGCAAGGGAAGAATGGTAGGGAAAAGCCTTTCCCTGCCCTCCTGCCGCATTTACGAACTCATCTTAGGGGAGACTGGCATGGCCACATATTCCCATGTAGTATCGATGTCTGCAAGCCCTGCACACAGGCTCCCCCGACCGCCCCTGGCACACGTGTGGCCCGTGGGGAGGAAGAGGAAAACACGGAATTCCTACACTGACTCCCTTTGATGACGGCACCATTTCTCCCTCCATCCTGTCCCGCTCGCCTTGGCCACACTTATAAAAATGGCAGAATGTGGGGGGGCCCCTTCTGTGTTGGGAAGGCACAGCCTGATCTTGACTATTGTTTTAAAAAAGGGGAATAAGATGCCTCGACGTGCAAGGTTGGCAGGAATGAAGCCTGTTTTGGTTACCAGCAATGCCACACCAAAAAAATAAAAGTAAAAAAGGTTGTGTGAAAGGCACGCTTCTTTTCGGCTCAGTGGCGTGAACGTGCTCCCCGCCAGGGGTCCGGCACGCTGTCGTCTTCCTCCTTTCGCAGCGACAGAAAACACACCAGAAGCCAATCAGCCCTCCTGGTTTGCCAGCCTCGGAGGACCTTTTCCACTCTTGGTGCCGATGCCTGCAGGACTTGAGGGTCTTCTGCAGCACCCGGGTGGGCGGCGGGTAGGGGCCGTATTTGTGACTTTTCAAGGGAAAGCATTGTCTACCGTGGAAGCCTGAAGGCCTGTGCGAGTTTTCTGCGGGCTCCCAGGGAATCACCGCAGCCCGCACGTCTCCAGACAAGGCAGCCCCTTCCCTCACAGCTCCGGGGGCCAGAAGTCCAACATCACGAAGTCCAACATCAAGGTGTCCGTGCCCTGTCAGGACTCCGAGAAAGGACTCCCTGTCCTGTTCCTAATTTCTGGGGGCCGGTTCCAATGCTTGGTGTCCCGTCTCCACTCTGACCTCACGTGGGCGTTTCCTCTGTGTCTTTGTGTCCTCTTATAAGGACACCATCATTAGATTAGACCCTACCCTAAACCAACCATGATTTCTGATCAAAATCCCTAATGAATTACACCGGCAAGCACCCTATTTCCAAATAAGGTTCTCTTCTAAGATGCCTCGTGACAGTTTGGGGCGGGCAGACCCTCTGAAACCTGCACAGGCCCTGGCATTTCCCTGCCTTGGTCCTCTCTCTTTGGCTTTCCCCTTGCACCGACCGACCCCCAAGGAGCTGAAAAGTCGCCTCCGCAGGACGAACGCGAGAGTCTGCTCTGGTGGGCACAGCCCGTTATTTATAGGGGGAACGGCCCCCGAATCACTTGCCCAGAGAGCCCTGGGATCGGCAAAGGGGGAGCATGCGTCCCCGACAGAAATCAGAATAAACGTTAACGCTGGGGACGCGGGCCGCCGCCCGGAGGCTCCTGGGCTTCTGATTAATTAGGATGACTGCTAAATAGCAGATTCTTTGTTGCTGTAATTGGGTATTGTCTCGCGCACACTTAATGAACTCTTGCTTCCTCCCCCCCCTCCCCTCCCCCTCCCGTTGTGTTCTTCACGTACAGGTTGGGAGAACTCTTAGCAACGTCCCCCTTCCCTGCTGCGTTCCTTTCTGGGAGCTGGGTCCCGGGACCGGGGCGCCTGCCCATCAGAGGCATGCAGACACAAAAGGCAGGCTGGGCGGCTGCCTGCCAGACCCGGGGAGGCCGTTCCAGGGCCGAGCGCACATTCAGACTCGATTATCTCTGCTTTGGGGGACACTGTTCTCTGCCAAAGGGATGTTTCTAGGACACGGTGAGCTCTCCGGGCCTGCGGCACAAAGGGGCATGAAAGCGGAGAGAGATCCGGTGTGTGTCTTGGGCGAAGAGGAGGCATGGGGCTCCATCTCTCCAGAAGGGGGTTGGGAGACAGAACGGTTGGCTTCCCGTGCAAGGGGTAGTGATCCAACTCCACCAGAAGGACGCCCAGGCCTGCCTGTGGGGACCTTGGCGACGGATGAAGGTGTGCGGCACGGGTGGCATTTGCCTGCCTTTCTGGAAATAGACACCAAAGAAAACATGATAATCACGGTGATTCTGGGAAAGGGCTGTGCCCGTGCAGTGGTTTTCTTTATAGGATCAACACTAATGGACGTTCTGCATCCTCTCGTCCCCTGAGCTTTGTGGGGGGCTGGGAAGAAGCATCCTTTTGTAGTACCTTGTGGCTCTGGCCTCCTTCTTCAGAATGTCATCCCTCGGGAGGTTTTGAGGCATGACCTGGAACACACGCGTCCACCAATGCATTGCCTCTGAGCGTGGAGGGCTTTCCTCACGCTCAAGACTACGGGTTCCTAAACTGTGGTTCCAGCTTGCCGCCATTTTTGTAAAGAGTTTTAGTGGTAGGAGCCATGTCCCTGTGTGTGTGTGTGTGTGTGTGTGTGTGTGTGTGTATTGCCTATGGCTGCATTCATGCTACAATAGTCCATTTCACGTTCTGGGGTCTTTAAAACAGTCACTACCAGGCCCTTTGCAGAAGCTGTGTGCGCAGCTCACTCCGCGGGAGGACGTCTTCTCACGCTCTAGGGGATCCCATCTTTCTCTGGGATGTGCAACTCATTATGTCTAATGTCTTCCGCGGAGACTGGAGGGATGCGGCCGTGAGCGAGGGGTGGTTCTCCCCTCGAGCCTTCGGAGGGAGCCCGGTCCTGGGGACAGCTGGAGGTTGGACTTCCAGACTCCAAAGAGAGATGTGGCTCTTGGGTATTTTCATGAACCCATGGGGTTCAGTGATAGCAAGTTTCAATACGCAAATGGTAGCCAGTTTCGAGCCATGGGTGGTGGCTCAAGAGTAGAAAGAGGGAAAAGCCCACGGCCAAGATGGATGAGTACATGCAGAAGGAAGGAATTCTACTGTAAAGAAGGACAGGAAAATACTCAGGGGAAAATATCCCCTTCCACAAGATAAATGTCTCTCCCAGCCTCGAGGTTCCCTACCTGCACAGCTAGAAAGGAGGGTCTCTGTATGTGCAGATATGGCCACACCGATTTAGGATTGATGCCCATATTCTGACTACAATTTTATTCTCCAAAGTTTTTCTCTGTGATATGGAACTAATTAAGTCTAACATCTTTGCCGTTGGTGGACAAGATTATTGTCATAAGCATATCGAATAACACCTTGTGGGACTTCTGCATTGAAGAAAAATGTCTTTTTGCCTGAAAATATTAATATATGTTCTCCTACGATGGGGATGTTCATCCTACATTTTTTAAATGTAGGATTAATTTTAAAATGATTTCGTGTCCTTTACAAGATGGTTATATGTTACATATGTTACAACATGTTATATATGTTACAACACAAGCCAGCCCAGCCTCTCTCTCTGCAGACGGACTGCAGGCGTCCATACTCACATTTCTGGGACATGCACGGCGTGAGAAGCTGTGCTAGGTCAGACCTGTGAATGCTGGTGATTTCACGTGCCTCTCATTAGTTAAGATCTAGTGAACACATTTACACAGCGGTTTCTAATTGATACCCACGTTCGAGTGTGTGTTATAACAAACCTACGAGGTAGAGAACAGTCCAGCGGACTTTGGTAGATCTCTTTTTTTTTGTTGTTATTATTTTGCATTCTTTCAGCTCACGCTCTGTGCATGGTAATACCCTTCAATAATGCAAAATAGCACAATACCTATTCTTCAACAGTGTTTCTGGCAGACCTTAACAACCATCATCTTTAGTACCGAACTCGGGGAGAATTACCCTTTCAACGTTTTACAAGGTCACGGAGTGACTCCCAATATCCATTTTTCTTCATTTGTCATGAACATTCCGACTGTTGTCTATGACCAGACCATCGAAATTTTCCTATTAAAATGCATATTAGAATATTTAATATTCAAAGTGTAATGGAGTAAACAAAAACTTTTCTCTATTTCTGGAAAATGTACAAGTGGGATTAGGTATTCAGTGCTAATATAAGAAAGAAATTCCATTTAGTCTAGGCAAAGAAGTCTGGGCAGAGAAGAGAGAGGTGGCAGAGAAACAGGCACGGGGTCTGGAAGAGGAGGTGAAAAGCAGACGAGAAGGTCAACCACAAGAGGAGGTTAGAATAAGTACGCTACAGTTAACTGAGACCAGAAACCAGAAGTCCTTTTCATCAAGGCTGCCGTAGGCATTCAGACCTCTCCAACTGGGTCCTGATGGAATAACGTCTCTGTTTTCTCTTGTTCTGTTTGTTCTTTAAGGAATTCTTTAGGGAGAAAAATGTAAAGTTTACTGAAAAATGTAAGAAAAAAAAAAAAAACCCTGAAATTGATGAAGAAAGTCAGCACGTTTCTGGATGAGACTATTCAATATAGTCAATGTTTTTTTAAACTTTTTTTTTAAGCAGATCTAAGTTTGACATGAAGTTAATGAAAATGACAATGGAATTTGTTATGTTGCTGTTCACAGAATTTTTCTTGTGATCATCTGGAAGAATCAATGTACAAGAACACTCATGACAATTTGCTTAAGAGGAGCCATGAGGGGACAGAGAGAGAGAATGAATTATGGGATCCACAAATCTGCAATTATTCAAGCCGCGTGATTTCAGAACAAACATAGAGAGACTGATGAGTAAAACGAAAGAGACACGTGAAGCATACAAAAAGGCATACGTGCATGAAATCATCTCACACAAGGTAATGAATATTTCGGCGAACTCTTTAGGAGAAGAAAAAAATCCACTTCCAAGCTAATTAAACCCCAGAATCAAATATACTTCCTAGCACCGATGCTTCTCCTTCAAGAAAGAATATCACACTCATCTTGACAATCAAAGAGAAACATGTTTCTTTCTTTTTTTCTCTTTCTTTCTTTCTTTTTTTCAGATTTTATTTATTTATTTGAGAGAGAGAGAAGGCATGAGCAGGGGGAGGGACAGAAGGACAGAGGGAGAAGCAGACTCTCCGCTGGGCAGGGACCCTGATGGGGAACTCGATCCTACAACCCTGGGATCACGACCTGAGCCAAAGGCAGGTGCTTAACTAACTGAGCCACCCAGGCATCCCTAGAATAAATGTTTCAAATCAGAAAACAGTTTTCTGGTTCAGAAAACAGACACCTGCCTAAGGTCCAGAGACAGTGCTCTGGCTTTGCGCCAGACCCAGATCCTAAACTCTAATGAGCATGAAGGTATCATCCTGTCTTCAAACAAATTGAGGTCCACAGTTAAGTTAATCCAACGAAAGCTAATGTGTTGTCTTGCGGACCTCTGGCAGTCTGTTTCGTGGTTTCTGTCTTTCTCTCTTTGTACGTAGTTTGGATACCTCGCACTGGGGTCCGAAAGGAAGAAACAGAGAATGGGGCACGGGAACTATTCAGAGAGATCGTATTTTTTCCAGAAAGATGGCTTTCTAAAATCCACGAAAGGTGGCCAGGCACAGATTCATGGTGTTTGCCGAAGCTCACACAAGATCCACAAAAAGGAAACGGCGCTGAAGGGTTTCACAGACCCAGGGCTGAACACCTGAGATCAACAGTCAGTCCTGAAGCCGACTGGAGACATGCAGATAACATTTGGCATTACAGCTGATGTTCCACCAGAACGAAAGAGAGGCCCGAAGGCAGAGAGGAAAGACATCTTTACGGATGAATGAAGAGTGTCATCTTAGAATTACATATCCAACGAAAACCTCCTACAAAACCCAAAAGAAGAGAAAGACATTCTCAGATAAGTGAAGGCTGAGGCATTCCTTTCCACAGGGCCTACTCCACAAGGCATGGTACAAAGTATAAAAAATATAAAATATAAATATAAAAATAGAAGGTCTTCGGGATGTTGTGGAAGAGAGCCAGATAAAACCCAGGTATGCAAAAAGGAGAGAATGGCAAGTTAAAGTCTAAAAATACCTGGGTACATTAAAAATATGTATTTTTTTTAAGTAGGTTCCATGCCCAATAATCCATGACCATGAGATAAAGACTTGAGCCAGACTGAGTCAGACATTTAACTGACTGAGTCACCTAGGTGCCCCTCAAATATATATATTTTTAGTATCTATCTGTTCAAGTTTCTTTTAACAAGTGCTCACTGTTTAAAACAAAAGTTGTAAGAATATTTTCTTATAACTTATATTCGGTGTAGAGGTGATTTGCAGAACAATGAAAATGTAATGGGCAGAAAGCGAGTACATGCAAAGGGCCTGTGGTTTGAAGCTAGGATCCAGGATGAAGCCCATGTGGATACAGGGCACTCCACCTGGGACTAGTATGTCCGAGGAATGGAATTTCACATTTTATTTAATTTTAAGGTATTTCAGTAGCTACAGATGACAAATGATGACCATATTGGACAGTGCAGATCTAGGGTGTCTAGGATAGAGATGGGCAACCATTTCCTTCAAAGATCAAGTGGGATGTAGTTTGGGTTTTCTTAACCAACAGGTGAAATGAAAAATGTTATGTTGGTACATAGACGACTTTTTCACGTGTGAGCATTAAAAATGGAAGAAGCGTTCTTAGCTTGTAGACCCTACAACAGCATGTGGTGAGCTACATTCTTCCCATAGAGCAATCACAACATACCTATCTATCTAATCAATAGAGGAGATCCAGCAGAATACTCAAAAAGATCCAACTAATCCCCAGAAAGGCACAAAAAGAGTAACAGGTAACACAAAACAGAATATATTCCTTGTGGGAGAGTCAACAGCAAAGCTATTTTGGAAGGTCAAATGTACTGTGGTGCTCGGGGCCAGCAATACTCTGCTGGATATTTACACTCAAGACCTGAAAATGCATGGCCCCAAAAGGACTCGTTCAAGAATGTCCTTAGCAGGTTTTTTCATAATGAAGAGAAACAGGAAACAATTCAAATGTCTGAAAAGAGGATGAATAAACAGGTTGCCATATTGCCACACAGTGGATACTACCCAGCAGTAGTAAAAGGCAGTGAAGCAAAAAGTGTCAATCTTGGTAAATTTCCATAAGTTGGATACATTGTGACAAGCCATCCAGACACTCTCATTGGGTCGAGCCACCCAGATGCTCTCACCTTGTGTCCTTTCCAAATGGGGCAGTGTTGCTTCCTTTCTTCTATTTCTGTATTTTCTGAATTTTTTAAAGGAGATGAAGACGTTAAAAAATTTTTTTCTTATTTATATGAGAGGAAGAGAGAGAGCAGAAGCAGGGGGAGGGGCAGCAGGAGAGGGGGAAGCAGACTCCCCGCTGAGCAGGAAACCCAATGGGGGGCTCCATCCTAGGACCCTGTGATCACGACCTGAGCCAAAGGCAGTTGCTGAACCGACAGAGCCACCCAGGCACCACAGAGGTAGACATTTTAAAATAAATAATTTCCAATAAGTTCATTGTCCTGTCAAAAAGCTCATCGAGATCTCTCACAAGCATGCATGTACAACGTATTTTCCATAAAATACTCATTTTCATGATTGTTAGCATTGCCCTCAAAAGCAACTCAGAATGAAATTAAAAATTTCATTCAATTTCCAGAAACATTCATTCTCATTTGGGTATGTGGTGGAGCGAATACGTTGTGAATATTCTTAACAGCCATCGGAATTGTTTCCTAGTGTATCACTTCCCAATTGTTGATAGATTTAAGCAATGCTATGTGCCCTTGCATCTCTGCAAAGCACGGTGGTGGAAATGGATTTACCTGATATTTCACCAAAGGCTTCCATCTACCAGGGACACACTGGAAAATCCATTATGCTCTAAGTTACCTGGGACAATAGCTGTTACAGAAAGAAATCTCCCCGTACCCCCATCGCCGCTCCCTTAGAAATCAAAATAGAGCTTTGATGGCTCTCACTTGACCTACATCGTGGAGCGTTGTCATGACCTAATTTCCTGAAGTTGTGGGCTTCAAAGCACTGTGTGGGGTGTCCCAATCCCTCCTCATAAACTCTGGACAAAAGCACATTCTCACTGTGGATTCACTCAAGTTTCCACCTGCAAGGATTTTCCACCATGAACTTGGGATGGTCTGTCATACTTCAAGGAAGCCTTCTTATTTTCTCATCCCAAGAGTCCTATAACCATTTCCTGTCAAAATGCTATG
>PISX010037592.1:0-10925 GCA_004024625.1 Mellivora capensis
GGTGGTGGGTATTGTGGAGGGCACGCATTGCATGGAGCACTGGGTGTGGTGTAAAACTATGAACTCTGTTACGCTGAAAAGAAATAAAAAAAAATAAAAAAAAACACTCAGGTATTGATGGTTTCATCGAGAGCAGAATTATTTAATAAACCTGACAATTCTCAAAAAAAAATGAACTTTCACCATTTGCAATGACATGGATGGAACTAGAAGTTATTATGCTAAGTGAAATAAGTCAATCAGAGAAAGACAATTATCATATTATCTTACTGATATGTGGAATTTGAGAAACAAGGCAGAGGATCATAGGGAAAGAAAGTAAAAATGAAACAAGATGAAACCAGAGAGGGAGACAAACCAAAAGAGACTCTTAATCCCAGGAAACAAACTGAGGGTTGATGGATGGGAGGGGGGTGGGAGGGATGGGGTGGCTGGGTGATGACATTGGGGAGGGTATGTGTTATGGGGAGCACTGTGTATTGTGTAAAACTGATTAATCACAGACTTGTACCCTTAAAACTGATGAATCACAGACTTGTACCCTTGAAACAAATAATACATTGTATGTTAATTTAAAAAAGAAAATAATAAATAAATAAATAAAATATTTAAAGAAAAAATAAAAAAGGAACATTCCATCCTAAAACAAAACAATACTTATTTTTCTCGAGTGCACGTGGAACTTTCTCCAGAATAGATCACATACTGTGTCACAAATCAGGTGTCAACAGACACCAAAATACTGATGTTATTCCCTGCATATTTTTAAAACACAATGCTTTGAAATTGTAACTCAATCACAAGAATAAATTTGGAAGGAACTCAAATACTTGGAGGTTCAAGAGCATTCTGCTAAAGAAGGAATTGGTCAACCAAGAAATTAAAGAACTTAAAAATTCATGGAAACTAATGAGAATGAAAACATATCTGTTCAAAACCTCTGGGATAGAGCAAAGACAGTCCTAAGAGGAAATACATAGCAATACAAGCCTCTCTGAAAAAATTAGAAAAAATCCAAATGCACAAGCTAATCTTACATCTAAAGGACTAGGAAAAAGAACAGTAAATGAAACCTAAACCAAAAAGGAGAAGAGCAATAGTAAAGATTAGACCAGAAGTCAATGAAACAAAAACTGGAAGAACATTAGAACAGATCAATGAAAATAAAAGCTGGTTCTTTTAAAGAATTAAAAAGATCAATAAACCTCTGGCCAGACTTATCCAAAAGAAAAGAGAAAGGAGCCAGGATGCCTGGATGGCTCAGTGGGTTAAGCCTCTGCCTTCAGCTCACGTTGTGATCTCAGGATATTGGGATCGAGCCCCGCATCAGGCTCTCTGCTCAGTTCAAGAGAGCTCATGACCGATACCAAGGAAATACAGACAATTGTTAGAACATATATGATCAACAATATGCCAACAAATTAAGCACTCTGGAAGAAATGGGTGCATTCACAGATACTTATAAAGTACCAAGACTGAAACAAGAAGAAGCAGACAATCTGAACAGACCCATAACCAGCAAGGAAATTGAAGCAGTAATCAAAGACCTCCCAAAAAACAAGAGTCCAGGGCCAGATGGCTTCCCAAGGGATTTCTACCAAACTTTTAAAGAAGAAATAATGCCTATTCTACTGAAGCTGTTTCAAAAAATAGAAATGGAAGGAAAACTTCCAAACTCTTTATATGAGGCCAGCATTACCTTGATCCCAAAACTAGACAAAGACCCCAGCAAAAAGGTGAATTACAGACCATCAACACGGATGCCAAAATACTCACCGAGACACTAGCCAATAGAATCCAACAACATTAAAAAGATTATTCATCACAACCAGGTAGGATTTATTCCTGGGATGCAAGGGTGCTTCAACATTGAAAATCAATCAATGTGGTAGATCACATTAATAAAAATAAAGACAAGAACCATATGATTCTCTCAGTTGATGCAGAAAAAGCATTTGACAAAATACAGCATCCATTCTTCTTAAATTTATTTAATTATTTGAGAGAGAGAGAGAGAGAGAGAGCACACGAGTTGGGGGAGGGAAAGATAAAGAGAGAGAGAGAGAGAATCCTAAGTACACTGCGCACTGAGTGCAGAGCCATATGTGGGGCTCTATCTCAAGACTCCAAGATCATGACCCGAGTCAAAATCAAGAGTCAGACACTTAACTGACTGAGTGCCCGAGGTGCCCCCTGCATCCATTCTTCATAAAAACCCTCAACAACTTAGGGATAGAGGGAACACATGTCAACCTTCTAAAGCCCATATATGAAAACCACGCAACTAATATAATTCTCATTGGAGAAACAGTGAGAGTTTTTCCTCTATGGTCAGGAAAAAGACAAGGATATCCGTTCATTCCACTGTTACTTAACATAGTACTGGAAGGCCTAGTCTCAGTAATAAGAAATAAAACAACAACAAAAAGAAATAAAAGCATTCAAATTGGCAAGATAGAAGTCAAACTTTCACTACTTGTGATGACATGATACTTTATACAGAAAACCCAAAAGACTCCACCAAAAACTTGCCTAAACTCCTAAAACTGATACATGAATTCAGTAACATCACCTGATGCAAAATCAATGCACAGAAACCGTTTGCATTTCTATCTAATGATGAAGCCGCAAAAAAGAAATCAAGGAATCCACCCCATTTATAATTGCATCCAAACTTGTAAGATACCTAGAAATAAACCTAACCAAAGAAGTAAAAGATTTGAACTCTGACAACCATAGAACACTTATGAAAGAAATTGAAGATGACAGAAAGAATTGGAAAGACATTCCATGCCATGAGCAATCCATGAGATTAGAAGAACAAATATTGCTAAAATGTCTATATTACCCAAAGCAATGCAAATGTTTAATGCAATCCCTATCAAAATACCACCAGCATGTTTTACAGAGTTAGAACAAACAATCCTAAAATTTGTATGGAACCACAAGACCCTGGGTATTCAAGGCAATCTTGAAAAAAAACAAAGCAAAGCTCTAGTCTTCACAATTCCTCTCTTCAAGGTACACTACAATGCTGTAGTCATCAAAACAGTATACTACTGGCACAAAAGTAGACATATAATTCAAGGGAACAGAATATAAAAGCCAGAAACGAACCTATAACTATATGGTCAATTAATCTTTGACAAAGCAGGAACAAATATCAAATGGAAAAAAGACAGTCTCTTCAACAAAATGTGTTGGGAAAACTGGACAGCAACATTCAAGGGAAAGAACCTGGACCACTTTCTTGTACCATACACAAAAATCAATTCAAGATGGATGAAAGTCCTAAATGTGAAACAGAAAACCATAAAAATCCTAAAGAACACAGGCAGCAACCTCTTTTAAATCAACTGTAGTAAATTCTTACTAGTTATGTCTCCTGACACAAGAGAAACAAAGCCAAAAACAAATTATTGGGACTTCATCAAAATAAAATTCTGTACAGCAAAGAAAATCAACAAAACTAAAAAGCAATCTTAATAATGGGAGAAGATATTTGCAAATGATGTATCTGATAAAGGGTTAGTATCCAAAATTTATAAAGAACTTATAAAAATCAACACTTAAAAAAGAAATAATCCAGCCATGTCCACAGTATTCAAACTGTGAAAAGAGCCAAGATGTCCATCAACATATGAATGGATAGGGAAGATGTGGTATTTCACAAAGTAATATTACTCAGTCATCCAAAAGGATGAATATTTACCATTTACATCAATGTGGATGGAACTGAAGGGTATTATGCTAAGTGAAATAAGTCAAGCAGAGAAAGACAATTATCCCATGGTTTCACTCATGTGGAATATAAGGAATAGCACAAAGGACCATAGGGGAAGGGAGGGAAAGCTGAATGAGAAGAAATCAGAGACGGATCCAAACCATGAGAGACTTAACTATGGGAAATAAACTGAGGGTTGATGGAGGGGAGGTGGGTGGGGGAATGGGGTATAGGTGATGGGCATTAAGGAGGGCATGTGATATGATGAGCACTCGGTGTTAATATGCAACAGATGAATAACTGAACTCTACATCTGAAACTACTGATGTACTATATGTTGGCCAATTGAATTTAAATTAAACAAAGTGAAATAATCTAGTTAAAAATATGGGCAGAAGACATGAATAAATATGTTTCCAAAGAAGACATACAGATGGCTAACATACACATCAGAAGATGATCAACATCACTGATCACCAGGGAAATAACAAATCAAAAGTACAGTGAGATATCACCTCATACCAGTCAGAATGGCTAAAATTAAGAACAAAAGGAACAACAGGTGTTGGCATGGATGCAGGGAAAGGAGATATTGTTGGTAGGGATGGAAACTGGAGCACCCACTCTGGAAAACAGTATGGAGGTTCCTTGAAAATTTAAAAATGACCTGATATTTTAGATGATGTTTTTTTTAAAAATAGAGATCTCTATGTTCTTACAGCATGTGAGATTATATTCAGAGGCCAACTTGATAAATATAAATGGATAATTTAAAATGATAAACTCAACTGACTTTTTTCTATAAAGTTGATCTTAGTTACAATATTCACTAAATGTCTTACTCAAATTTTTCCAAGAGCTTTAGCACTCATTTGTAAATGGAGGGAAGCCTGCCTAACTGTCTCCATTTTCAAAGTTCCCAATATTCTAAGACTATAATTCTAAATATTTATTTTAACAGAGTTCTAATTTTTATTGCTTGCAGCATACAAAATGATTGCAATATACTCAAATAATGTGGAAAAATATGCTCCACATAAAAGAAAATTTGATTTAATGAAAAAATTTAAATGGAGTCAAATAATTAAATATTGACATTAACTTTTTACTATTATCATTAAGGCATGAATCTGAATTATTGTCAAAATTGTAACATAATAATTAATAATTAGTTCCAGGAAGCCACAACCTATGTGAATTTAAGGTGACATTTTAAATCTTACTAGAAATAGCAAGTACTAAGGCTTGACTCCAGTTCATGTTAGGTAAGTGATGCAGCCACCTTGGACAGGAAATGACTCATTGTGGCGTCAGCTAAAGTTTGAAATAGCTTGGGATGAACTGCTGCTACTCTGTTTACTGGAATTTCCACTAGGGTTGTCCTGGCCAGTGTCCAAGCAGACATATGGCCAGTTTCCTTCTGTCAGCGAGCCAAATCTCACCCTGAAGTTATCTCCCCACTCTATATTATAAACAGAAGAAGGAGGTTAGTCTTGTTTAAAATAAAATGACATTCTTTAGCAATTATGCTACAAGTAGAATGTCTGACATTTAAATCCTGCTTGTTTTTATTACTTTATGTCAATGTTTTACATCTTGAACACTTAAGTTGCTCATCACTAAAGAAAGCTATGCTAATTTGGGACAGACTGAAAGTGTTAAGCTACTATTTTTACCTAGAAATCAAAATGCATATTTATCTGGACAACCCCCCCAACACTCTGCACACACATACCCTAGTGTACTGGTGAACTTTTAAATTCTTTCATGTTTAGGTCTAAGCCTCAAATGTTACATGAAATGAATTACTATCTCCTTCCTTCCAGCTAGTGTGACTATAAAATGAAGTTACTTTCAAAATAATGTCCCTACTATTCCAGAAATTAAATTTTGCCTTCATTATTATAATAAGAAAATAAATTTCACATACAAAAGTATAGGCTTTAATACTTTTTCTCATTCATAAAATGAGAAAGGAAAATATAAAATCTCTAGGATCACTTCTAGAATATCTCAAGTCAAAGATTTGGCATGGAGCAAACTTAAGATGTTCTCCCTCTCCCTCTTTTGCTCCCCACCTCTAGATGGTTATTAAGGAGGGCACATGTGGTGAGGAACCCTGGATGTTATATGCAACTAATGAATTGTACACTACATCAAAAACTAATGATGTATTATATGTTGGCTAACTGAACATAATAAAAAAAGCAGAAAAATAAGTAAATAATAAATAAAAATTTAAAAAATAAAAAATAAACTGCTAAAATTAATTTTAACATTACATTTTCTTTGAGCAAATATATTTAAAATAAAATGTTCTCACTACAAATAAGTAAAAATGTGAGGTGATGGATGTGTTAATTAACTAGATGGTGGGAATCCTTTCACAATTATACATATCACTACAATGTACATTTTAAATATCTTATAACATTGTCAATAAAGCTGAATAAATTCAAATATTATTAAATATGTAATCAATATACATATACTCATGAAATATTTTTAAACTAATAAAATCTGGTTTGTATTCTACAGCACATCTTAATTCAGATGCAAAATTGTCAATGGTTAAAGTGAAATTTAACCTTACTAAAACAGTAAAATTATACTTAACAGGAAACTATTTTAAACTGCTTCAGCATTTAAATTTAAATTAATTAAATTAAAAATCCAGTCTTTCAGTCACAGTAACCACATTTTAACTGCTCAGTAGCCACATACGACTAGTAGTTGCCATATTGATTAGTGCAGATCTCAATTATTCAAGACAAGATAAGGAGGACTCTGGTAATTGAAAGGGAAGTAAAAAGAATAGAACTATATAGTTAGTTTTGAGCATGCCTGAAGGAACTAGGAAAGAAGAAGTGGCCCTCTGTTGTTGTCTAGAAAGTGGAGAACCTATAATATGGATAGCTTATGCAGGGATAACTATGATTTATCAATTAGCATTTAACTAAACACCATCTTTACATAATTAATTCTGAAAACTCTTAAGAGTTAAACTCTTAACTCAGTTAGTAAAAATGTTATTATTAAAGTCCCCAAGGATACCTGAGTTATCATTTCTGATTTCTCTCAGTCTCACTCTAATGTTGTCTATCCATCATCATCTATCTCCCCAATGAGGCACTAAGAACTATTCTTTCCTCAATTTGAAAACTTCAATATTGGTAGTTCCTTTCACTTCCCACTGACACCACTCCAGCCCAGGCTTTATGCTTCATTATATTACACCTAAATTGCTGCAAAAGTTTTTTTCACTGATTCTCCTATTCCAGTTTCTCCCACCTAATTCATACTGTACATCTCCATTACATTAACCTTTCTAAGACATCATTTTCATGATCTGACTGCTCTATTAAAACATGTTCACAGGTTTTCATCTGTGCCCAGAATAAATTCCTCATTGTCCTTATTGTGTGCGTGTGTGTGTGTGTGTGTGTGTTGGGTGTGTGTATGTGTGTATTCACTTCTCAGTCATTTTGGTACCAAACTAAACTTACCCAATTTCTGTTCTCCAATTGTTTAAAAAATGTTTTTCTCTCTCCTCCTACCAACTGTGATCTCCTTAAAGGTCAGAATTGCATATTATTCTTGTCATAGAATCCTCAATATGTTATGTTGTTTTTTTGCACAATGATGCTTAGTAAGTATTTGTTAATTTGAAATAAATACAATGGAAACTCCTGCTGACAAATTGCCTTCTTATATGTTTCCTGGAAAAGAACATGAAGAGTTTAGGTCACCGAGACAAATAAACTTCATAATCTACCCATGTTCTACTCCTGTTACTCAGGCATCATGTTATATAAATTATACTAATTTGTAAAAATGCCAATGCCAATGTACATTTTAATTTACAATCAACATGACCAACAGAGCCCCCAGAAGCAGACTTCTTTTTAAGCCATCATGTTGATGTGTTTTTAATTGACAAGATTTTATTAATTTTTCTGGCAAGACTTATTTTTGGCAAGATTTTTTTAATAAACTGAAGAGTGAAGAGCAAAACAAAGGAAATAGGATTAAATAAAACATGTGCCATTATTTAAAAGGAGTAATGGCAACTTTATGTCACCATCAACAAAAACTAGACTTCTCACCTTGAAAGTATAAAGAGGTTCACCATTTTTCTAGAAAATGATGTTGAAAGATAAATCAGTTGAACAAATTTGTTCAGTGAAACTCTGTGAGCCCATGGACAAATAAAAGCTTTTATTTTTGAAAAAAGTAACATTTGAAAATTACAGCAATGAATAAGAAATTTTTTAATGATTTTTTAGTGGGAGAAAGTTGGTTTAAGGAATTAAAAAAAAGAAAGCCACAGTATTAAATTCTCTTGGTGTTTAAATAATTTATTTGCTGTTTGCTACTTGTGCATTCATTTCAATGTCTGACACATGTATATTCTGGACATGAAAAATAGTGGTCTATAAGAGAACTTAATGAGTGACAGTATTTTTGAAATGTACCTTATAAATACAAATACTTCAAAGTAAAGGGAGAAAACTGTTGAATGAGTAGACAATAAAATTCTGAACATTTCTGATTTACAAAAGTATGACTACTTTTTCACTAAACGAATACAACCACTTAAAAAAATATGTGTGTGTATATGTGTATACCCACACACAGAACAGAAACATTTCAATTGGCAAATTTTTAGTGCACTGCCAAAGTGCGACAATAACTGTCATCCATAGACATTCACGTGCAAATACTACTGGACTAGTACACTAGAGCAATTAAGAAAGCATTAGTTAGCCAAACTCCGTGGCAAAAACTTTTAAACAATGAAACAGAAATCTACTTCTCATCTGAACAATGTAGAAAATAATCTCATTTATCATCTGAGTCATATATATGTGTGTGTATGTTACACAGTATTATCTAAGATGAGAAAACAGGGGCAACATAACTATCCATTAAAAAACAAGAAAAAGAAAGGACGGCAAAGACGGGAATGCACATGCGCATGCAAAGGAATGGAGCAGTTAAGCAGTAAGTGATAGAAATCAATTAAAGTTTGAAACAGCAGCTAGTTTTGACACTGGAATGAATCATGGAAATTGGATGAGTGGAAAAGGAGAGGTCAAAATAATTTCTCTTCTTTGTTTCCAGCTATGTATAGAACTATATATAGCCACTAGCCAAATGTATAGAACTATGTATAGAACTATGTATAGTCACTAGCCAAAGCCCATTTGGAATGTAAGTTGGCTAAACTGTCATGAGTCCAGTAACTTTGCCAAAACTACTACACAGGGTTGTTCTGAAAAACAAATAAGACACCAGTTGTGAAGATGTTCCACAAAATTCAAAAGTTGCTCTCATATAAGACAGTTTACATAATAATCAGATTCATTCTATCCTTCCAACATTGAGAAAATGCAAACAATGAGCTCTCCAGACCACAGAAAGGAGGAAAACTCTGCTCCATTATCAGAGCTTCATGCACCAGCAGGCTCCATAATCACAGCTAAGTCTGATTTTGGAAGCAGAGCAAAGAGGGTGAAAAACTGATCTAAGGGAAAGGGTTGCTGATATACCTGTGAGCAATGTCTCCACTTCTGGCATTTCCCCACAGAAATTCGTGAAAGGTGAGGAATTATTCAGTGGAGAAAATACAGATTCCCTATCCTGCCTCACTTTAACCCTCACGAAATTTATTGTTTAAACATGTATGGGATTAAATATCTCAATTTCTTCCTTATAGCAGGAAGGGCTGAGAGGGGAATTATATATATATACATATATATATGTATATATATATACATATATATATAAATTTACATATATGTATATATAAATTATATTCATCAAAATATGCCAAAAAACACAATTCTTTTCCTTACATATTAAAAACTGGAAAAGAAGAAGAGTTTAAAGTGTGTAGGCTATGTGTGTGCATTGCTATGATCATCTGACAGCTAGGAAACTCAGGCTTAGTGAGACTAATTTATTCAAGGCCACTTATCCCACACAAACTTGATCCTGGACTTGTTTCATGTCAAAATTCTGGCTGAAAACTTCAACAAAAACAAATCCTACCCTCATTTAAAAAGGTCAGGATGATAAACGGCAAGTATAGCCAATATATTTTTTGTTATCTTTTTTCGTTGCTAATTCTATCACTATTTAAGAAAATATTCTGGCATTGAATAATACTTCAATTAAACTTTTACAAATGCCTTAAACAGCATTTCCTCCTCCACTAATAGTAATTCTACAAGAACCACCCATGATATCAGAAACACAGGTAATCACCAATAAATGGATACATCAGCAGCAGCTGCAAATATCACAAAAAGAGAGAGAACAAGACAATATGTACCACCTGATAAAATATACAACAAGATCTAAGGAACATTTTCTTCTTCCCAAAATCATATTTCCAGTCTGAACAAGTCTCTAGATCTAACTACCCAATTAAGGAAAAAGAGGGTAAACGAACTTAACACCACAAGGATGTAATCACAAAAATTTAAGATTGTAGTAAATGCTACTAGTGAAACAACCTATTTCGTAAAGAAATAAAAATGCAAATAAGAAACAAAGGGGAAAAACAAATGAAAAAGACACAAGGGATTTATTGGAACTCTATATTAAAAATAAATAGCATTTAGGAGACAATTGCAAATTGGAATCTGATTGGATATTTATTTTGATTAAGGAGTTACTGTAAGTATGAAAATGGAATTATAATTTTTTTCAAAAAAGACCGTACTTTACAGAATTATATATAGAATAATTAGGGTTGATATGAGGTAAAGTATTGTATTTGTTCCAAAATAATTCTTGGTGAGGGTTAAAATGAAGATAAGATAAACAATATTGTTTACAAATTGGTAATAGTTGAACTTGGCTGCTAAGCATGTGGCTGTTCATTACACTATTATGTAAGTGGGAAAAAAAACCACATGCAACACAATCACTAAAAAAAGTCCTATTTTTTTTTTCACAAGAAAATAAGCTTATCATCAAGGAATTACAGAGCTGAAAAGTCCTTACAAACAACATCTATTCAAACCACCTCATTTTATAAATAAGGAAATTAAGGCTCAGATAGGTTAAGTGACTTGCTCAGGGTCACACAACTTGACAGTTCCAGGGTCAAGATCATAATTTAAATCTCCAAACTTATAGCCCAGGGTGTTGTTCTTTTTCAAACCTCTAAGAAATGACTGCAGTTAAACAT
>PISX010037593.1:0-10924 GCA_004024625.1 Mellivora capensis
TAACTGGTGTGAGGTGGTATCTCAATGTGGTTTTAATTTGAATCTCCCTGATGGCTAGTGATGATGAACATTTTTTCATGTGTCTGATAGCCATTTGTATGTCTTCATTGGAGAAGTGTCTATTCATATCTTCTGCCCATTTTTGATGTGATTATCTGTTTTGCATGTGTTGAGTTTGAGAAGTTCTTTATAGATCCTGCTTCTCTGCCTACTTGTGATCTCTCTATCAAATAAATAAAATCTTAAAATAAAAAGGAATCTACCTGAATTATTCATTCACTTGATGTTGTTCCATAATTCACATAGTCTTTCTTCACTCTTTTGTTTTTTTTTTTGTTCCTCTATTGACTACTTTCATATAATCTGTCTTCAAGTTTGTTGATTCTTTCTTCTGAGTAATAAGTCTGTTCTTGTAGTTCTTTATTGAATTTTTCAGTTCTATACTTGTAATCTTCAGCTCCAGAAGTTGTTTTCTTATGGTTTCTATTAAACTTCTCATCTTTTTTTCATTAATTGTTTCCCTGATTCCATTTAGTTGTCTCTGTTCTTGCATTTTACTCAGTTTCTTGGAGATGATCATTTTGTCAAGCAAATTGGAGATCTCCATTTCTTTGGGTTCAGTTACAAGGGCTTAATTAGTTTCCTTTAATGATGTATTTGCCTGATTCCTTGTGATCTGTGTACTCTTGTGGTATCTGTGCTTTTGAATTATCAAGTATCTCTTTCAGTCTCCACAGACTGGTTGTAGCAGGTATAGGCCTTTTTCTATCTGTTTCCCAAGCTGATGAATTTATCGCTAGAACTTCAGTGCTGCTAAGATTACCTCTAACTGCAGTCCTGCTGAGTTAGAGCCAGACACAGTTGTTGGATGCGTGAGCAACAGGATCTGTGTTTGACAGGCTTGTTTCTAGGGGCTCAGGCAGGTGCGGATCTTGTCTGGTTCTTAGATGGCATGGCTTCCAATACCTTGTTTAGCAAATGGCACTGGGGCAAAGGTCCAGGGTCCTCATTTCGGTCCTTAGACAGTGGACTTTTCATCACATATGAAGCAGGTGAGACACCCACCAGGTCCCTGGGAAAGCTGTTGCCTGGTCAATGGAGGAGTTTCTGAGTGGACAGGACTGGTCATGGACCATGGCTGGGAGGGTTTGGAATCAAGCCTCAAGGGCTGTTCCAGCTTCTACAGCCAAGATTGAGGTCTATAGACCTGTCTTTGGGGGCACAGAAGTATGTGTCTCCCACCAGTCCCCGAGTAGGTTGCACTGTTCCCTTACTACAGCTAGAAGGGTTGCAATTGATTGTAGGGCACTTTCAAGATCTTCTGAGGTACAGATGTGTTTTCTACCTGGTACCTGTGCCAGTAGGACTTCTTGTGGAATGTGGCTGGGAGGGGCTGGAACTAAGAATAGGGCTTTTCAAGATTATCTGGGACTGCAGACAGGAGTGGTTCCCACTAAGACCCCAGCATCTCAGAACTGCTGGCAGACCAACAGACTGTGGCTGTATAGAAAATGGAACTGTAGGGCTCTTTCAGGATCTGGAGGTGCAGACAGCAGTTTCTCTTGCCTGGTCCTCGTGCCAATAGTCTTGCTGATGAACTGTGGCCATGCCTAGTTCAGGACCCTTTTAGAATCTCTGGGGGGCACAGATGGAGGTGTTTCCTACTGGGTCTTTGTGCCAGCAGGATTCTACGTGACTACAAATGAGATAGCCTGGCTCAGGTACACTATTCTTTTAGAATCTAGTCTGGTAAGTTTTGCAGGCTTACCTCCAGGAGCTCTGGACAGAGGCTGAGAGGGGTTAAAGCCAGCTCCCAGGCCACTGCAGTCTCCACAGCCAGGATTGAGTTCTGCATGTTTATTACGCAAAACAATGGTAGGCATGACTCCTCCCAGGTCCCTTGGCATATGGTGCTGGTGATAGACAAAGCCAGACAGAGCTGTAGCAGAGTTCTCAAGGGTATAGAGCTATTTCTGTTTCTGCAGCTGGGACCACAGTAGGCATGTTAGCCATTTGGCTGCAAGCCTGACTTCTCAAAATAGCTCTCCTCAGTCTGGGACTGCACCAGGGTTTCACAATCCTACTTGGACCCCAAAGTTCGCACGAAAGTGCTTGTGTACATAATGGTTACCAAATTATTGTTGTGGGGGTATGGGGATACATGAAAGGGCTGTCTTATTTGGCTATTTTCCTCATGTCACTGGACTTAAATTTGTATTTCTTAAAATGTATCCCCACAAACTGATAACAATGAGAAATTCTTAAATACAAACAATTTCAAGATTTACAACTTCATAATAACATCAAGTATTAGACAAGCTTTAAAATAATACTTTAGTTGTGTGGTGGTAACTTTGGAGATCTGAACTGTTGTGTTACTTAATAAGTCCATACCTACAGAATTATGTCTGTCAAATAATGGAATAAAATTTAAGGCAAGTTTGAGTTGCAATATCTGAAGTATAAAGTCCATTTGAAAAGCATAGTAATATATTAAAATCTTAAGTGGAACAAACATTTTAAAATGTCTCACTTAAAAAAACATTTACAAACTAGAATAAATTTAAACATAAAAACAAGTGAGGGCATTCAGAAAGTTCCTTTAAAAATAATTCACGAGTTGAGTACTTTTAATGAAGAAAGGTGGGTATACTCAACTACTAAAACAAATGGTGTACAGAGGAGGTAGTAGACTTAATATTCTTCTTTTTTAAGATCTTATTTATTGAACAGAGAGAGAGAGAGAGAGAGCACGCGAGCGAGCGCACAAGCAGAGGGTGCAGCAGGGGGAGAAAGAGAAGCAGGCTCCCCGCTGACCAGGGCACCCTAAGTGGGCTTGATTCCAGGACCTGCGGTCATGACCTGAACTGAAGGGAGACACCATCCAGGCACCCCCTAGACTTAATATTCTTCTAGAAAGAATAGTTATGACTAAATCTGGGGGTTATGTAGAGGAAAACTTTGGTTCAATTTAAATGATGAACTTAACCTTCTGGACACTGAACTTGTATCACAATATGTTCTCAAATATCAGAGATTTTTCTATCAGTAGGTGGATAGTCCTCTTCTCATTTGGATAGTGAATATCCTTTATGTCATGCAATAGAATAGAAATCCTGTATTATGATGGCCTCTAATGAAATAGTTTACAATTATATGGTTCTCCTTGATAAATATAATTATAAATCAAAGGTTGTATCACAAAATTCTTTTCTAGATGTAATCTCAGAGGTTAGGTTTGATCAACCAATGAATATTCTTGAGTTCTTCAATTCAATGTTATGAAACAACATAACCTAAAAATAATTTACTTCAAAAAAACTTGCCATTTTTGAAATATGGTAAAAGGATCCTTTGTATTATTATAGACAGAATGTGCTTCATCCTTTTAACTAAAAAATAAGCAATATTGTGAATCAGTGATTCTACAATTTTTATTGTTTGTTTTATGCCCTTTCTGTAAAAATGAACTAGCAACTAAAAAGTACTTCTAAATAAAAGTTGCTTATGAAAAAAATTGTGCTTTATAGAATATATCAGCAACTTGCATTTCACCTTCTAGAATTGAAATATCCATAAGATGTATATTTATTTTCTAGAGTGTAGATGACAAATTCTCTAATTTCAATAGCATTTAAGGTGGTAACCTTTTCTTTTAATTTCTAAAAGTAATGTAGATGAAAAATATCTAACAATGTATCACTTTGTGCCAACTGCATGTAATAAATACCAATTTCCCGAACTCTTAGCCCAAAATTTTAGTTTTCAACTCTTTTTGTCCTAAGTAAAATTTGGCACTGAGACAAATGCAGTAGTACTTAGGTTACTTTTTCATATTGCTAGCAATCATGTAATTGAATAATGGTTCCAAATATTTAAGATACCTTTGAGTTTGGAACCTACTACAATATTGTCATTTATTTAATGATAGCATTTTTTCTCCTGTCTCCTTTTGTAATTGCAATTGGCTTTATGGGATGAATCTGCTTTTTTAATAAGGACTGATTTCACTTCTATTGTAAAAAGTTTAATACTCTCAACCTTAGCTTTTTAATTACATACATTTAAGATATGAAAATCTCTTTTCTAAATATTGTGTGAACTGACCAATTTAAATAAGTTACATGACATTTATCTCATGATTTAGGATTAAGTGTAACCAATAAAGGAATTCATTAGCCCTTATGATTATTTGCTTTTAAAATATATCACTTGTGTTACTACCTCAAGCATTTCTTGTTCTTGTTAAGTATAGCCAAATAGATAGTACTTATGTTCATTTTGGGGAGTTCAGATATATTTAATTTCTATTGATGCCAACTTCTGATTTCTTGTTAAAGAATACAAATATATATATATATATTCAATACACAACAAAAATTTAAGAAATTTGCATACATTTTCTAATTGTTGTAAGTATATGATTACATTAAATTACAAGATTTACTAAAAATAAAAATACTTTGAGCAAGAATGCAGAGTATGTAGTGTAGTAATTTAAAATTTATAATGATGATTGGATTTTCATATTTTCATTTCTGATTAAGGAATTCTGTTGTTTGCTTGTGTAATTTACATTTTCTTTTCAAAGGTCTTCTCTCCTTGTCATGTGTCAGCAATACAATGACTTGATTCAATTAGTTGTTTTTCTAAAATTATTATTTAGTGTATGAATATAAGATCTATATTATTCTATATTATTCTCTTAGCCCAACCCATTGATGCTTATATCATTCAAGATATCCAAGATACTTATTTAAAGAAAATTTGAACATATTCAATAATTAATGTTTCTTGTATTCCTTAATTTCCTGTAAAAAGTATTAGGGACACTATTTTATTTTATGTGCATTTACCCATAATACACATAAATCGAATGAAAAATTTGAAATGTGTACCAAATTCTAAATAGGATGTGATAATACTAAATCATCTACTCATAAAGATACCTCATTCAAAGGCATGATAAACATGCATAAAGTTGTTCTTCCTCATGACTCAAAATAGTTAAGAGCATAAATGTGTCTATCCGTTTCTACCTGAGCATTGTTAAATTTATATACATTCATGTAACCAGGCATATAACTCAGAACCTCCTGAAGCAAAGGATTTCAGATTAGAAAAGGATGAAATAAGAGTAATTTCCTATCACCACTTTTTCTTATACTTGGAAGATGGAATGTCGTGGAGTCTAAAATATTAGCTACCTCTAATTTTTCTTTTATGAGGGATATGAAATAACTTAAAGGAATATTATTGAGCATACTTAAAACAATAACAGAAAAACACTACACTTATTTTGATATGGAATGTGAGAAGCTGTGAAGTAGAGAAAGGGATATGATAGCACTCTTAATCTTTCCTAGAGAAATTTTCTATTCTCTGCAGGTCAGGAAGAATGGCTGTTCCCTCTATATTTGGGGAGAGATTATTTTACTTCTCTTCTTATCATTGTTCTATGTGAAAGCACATAATCAAAATTAATCTATAATTGGAAGCAGGTCTCCTCCCTCACAACTAAAAATCAGGTTGCTTAAATGAGTAAGACTTGGAAGTAAAACATGAAAACTCCCTGTAAAACTTGCAATGTTTTAATTTTCTATTCAGAATTTCAAAATCTCTAATAGTGGATTTTATGCTATTTAAAACTTGTCAGCACTGCAGTTATTCTGATGAAATTACAATAAATGTCATGAAGGAGAATTTTAATAAGTAAAATAGTTTCTGAGTTTAGCATATTTTCATCCCCTCCAGAATTTTACCACCTGCTCAAGTAGCACATTATCTGCCTTAGAATAAAGAATATTCATACTTCTCCAAAGGTAACAATTAAGGTAGTTCGGTATTAGAGTTGTTTAAAGCATTTGATTAGCATTTGCCTAAGATCAACAAACCTTAACTTAGCCAAGGTAGCCAAGATAGCTTAAAGGAGTGGCTCAGGTGCTCTGAAAATACACTGACCATATTAATAATGTATCGTTGGTATCTCTAATTTTGGTATTAGAGAACTCTTCTTAATAACTCCTTGTTTAATTTCTTCTCTTCAATCTCTACAAGGGAAACATTTGTGCTAATGGGAGAAGAAGCATAATCTAACATGTGTACTCTTATGTACATATGTACTTGTCTCAATTAATTAGCTCTTAAAATAAATATTTTAATGAGGAAAAGGTAATTATTTAGCAGAAAGTAGAATATTTAGTAGAGTAAGCATAGAAAGTTGGCCCTTCCTTAATACCTTTTCATATTCATTTGCCACTGATTTAAGATTAAGGATTTTTCATTTGTTACCAAATTACTCCATAATTTAGCAGCTTAAACAACATTTGTTATCTCACCATTTCTGTGGATCAGGTATTTGGGAGTAGTTTAGCTGGGTGGTTATATCTTGGGATCTCTTAAAAGGTTGCAATCTCCATGTCACATGGTTTGCAGTCAACAGAGGGCTTGATTGGCCTGGGGAATCCATTTCTAAGAGGGGTTTCATTATATGGCAGTTAGGAGTAAGCTTCGGGGAACCTGAATGGCTTAGTCGGCTGAACATGTGACTCTTGATTTCAGCTCAGGTTGTGATCCCAGAAAGAGATCCCAGAAAGAGCAAGCCCCAATTCCTCAGTGACTCTCACTTAGCACACAGTCACAGTTGCACATGTCATAGGCCAGTCCATAGGGATGCTTGAAGGTCCTCATGATATCCCCCAGTGTAAGTGATTTCTTCAACCACAAGGTGGCCGTAATGCCTTTGATTATGTAGTCTCAGAATCACACATTGTCATTTTTGCAGTACTCTTGTTGATTACACAGGTCAGCTGTATTTGATGTGGGAGAGGATAATAGAGGAATATGAATACCATAATGAGGTTCATTAAAGACCATATTGGAGACTATGTTCACTATTAGTTCTAAACTAATATAAAGAGGAAGGTTGGAAATAAAATTGCTAATACACATGCATTTTTCTCAGAAGCTCCCCCAATAAGAAGTTGCTGAGACTGACTTTTAAAAAATTTCAAAATAACTTTTCAAAAGTTATTTTTCGTTTTTCCTAATTTTATAAGTTTTCATCAGGTCAAGAGAGTTATCTCACACATTCTACTCATTTTCTCTTTATGGTGAATGTTTTTATCCAGTATTTTGCACATGCCCCACTGTTTCAATATTCAAGTAATTTCCATCCCTCTAGGTCTCATTAGTGTCTTACCTTATTGACTATGAGACCACCAAAAACTCTAACTTACTGTAATAATTCTAACCACCAATTTGGACATCTGACATATTTTTAAATTATTAGCGTTTTATATTTATAAGGTGTTTTTCTTTAGAAGAATATAATTTTCTTCAGTGAATAAGATTTTATACTCTTTTTAAAAACTTTCTTATATCACTCAGGATAATCCTGAGCACAAAATAATATTTATGCAGTTGAATTATCTATACAAAAGTACCTGTCGACAGCATCTCAGACAATACCCAGACAAGTGCCAGAAGTACTTTAGCTTATCTGCCCCTTGAGGAAGAGAGAGAGAGACTCTTCAGTTGAGTGACTACTGCTGCTATGGCTTTACCTTACTCTGTTATCTGCCATTAACTCACAATGATTTTCCTGAAAAGAATCATTTCCTGTCAATAACAATAACTGGAAAAGAATAAAGTTCTAGAATATATTTTATAAAACTACTCTCCAGTCAGTTTTACTTTCTTGTTAAAAGATTTCTTTTGAATTTGAACTGTTATTTTCAAAAAATCTTCATCCTGGGGATTTTGTCATAACTCAATTAGAACTGACAGCACATTTCAAATTCTACTTTTACTATAACAAATTGCTGTACCAAACTTCCTTCAGGCAGTACTTTGATTATTAATTAGCACACATATCATGTAGCTAAAGGAAGATAGGCATTTTATGGCAAGGTTTTTCTCCTAATTAAGTATAACAGCTTATTCATTTCCAATGACTTTGAGGTTAACTTTTAAAAATCATTTTTCACTCCTTCTTCAATTTTCTTAGTTGTAGGACATAAATTTCCGTGATTTCAGCTGTGACTCATGCTAAATATTATTTTATTTTATTTTTTAAATTGAGAGAGAGAGAGAGAAAGGCACAGGAGAGAGACTGCTAAGCAGGCGCCACACCCAGAACAGAGCCTGATGCGGGCTCCATCTCATGACCCTGAGATCATGACCTGAGCCGAAATCAAGAGTCAGAAGCTTAACTGACTGAGCACTCCAGGGCCCCTAGTGGTAAATATTATTACCACTGTACACTACAGTGACAGTTTTGATCTAGAGAGGCAACTAGTTTTTCTTTTTTATTGCTTGATCCTCATTAAACTAAGTGCTTGGTTGAATGTACAATGTTTACAGGGCTCTCTAATCAGTAGAATTTTTGAATTATGAAAAAAATCAGATGAGTCTTTCTAGCCATTTGTTAGAGAAGATAGTTTACATGTATCAAATATATACTGTAGGAGCATAGGAAGCTTCTATTAACTTATCAGTAATGGATGTATTCTACAACACCATTTGAGCTCCAAAGCATGTTTACAAATGGTTTTCAGTCTTACTTATCCTATAATGTTCTCTTCTCTTGCTTGGCTTTCCTCCTCCTATGTCAATACAATAGAACACCTGAATTCTGACTCCTATTCAAAAGATTAGTCAGGTTTGCTCCTCTGAACCTGGAGTGTTTTACAGTTACCTGTTGTGCTATGTCATCTGGCTTGGGAGCAGCTGATCAGAGGTCTCAAGAAATTCTTCACTGGTGGCCAGTACCATCTTTGTCACCTCTAGGACACATTGTTTCTCCTCCAGGCAATAGGCTGCATCAGTTTATTCTGCTTACAAGCAACTACTGTAAATGATCACCACTTCTACAGTCTTCCAAAGTTTAAGGGAAAGAAAAATATATCCCATCAGCCAATACAGTGGTATGATCAGGTGAGAATATTTCATATATCACCTGGCCAGACATTTCAACCTAGTTGCTATTTAAGTTTAAATCCCCACAGGAAGCTTGGACCATACCAGATTCCAATGTCAACCACACTGTAAATGTAGGTTCATATAAACAACTGCTATTCTGTTTCTGCAGGATCAAGTCCACAGGTTTCATTTCTTCTACTTTCATATGGTTGTTTTTATATCAGGGACCCACTGCTCTATTAAGCCGTGTGGTTCACTCTTGCATGTTTAAAGAAATACACATTTCAGGAGAAAGGTAATGGGCCTTTGTTCTTGTGTCCCAGAAAGGCATTTTGGCTCTTTATAAATAATTGTCTCTTCTGCTCATTAGCAATCATTAAGTATGTGAATTTATTCATCCAAAGAAAAAATAAGCCCCTCCTCACCAGACAAACTGATACAAATCTGAAAACATACATATGGAGGTGTACCTGCATTAGCGCATGTACGTGTAGTTGTTTTTCTTTCTTTTTTTTTTAAAGATTTTATTTATTTATTTGACAGAGATCACAAGTAGGCAGAAGGCAGAGAGAATGGAAGGGAAGCAGGCTCCCTGCTGAGCAGAAAGCTTGATGCAGGGGCTCTATCTCAGGACTCTGGGACCATGACCTGAGCCGAAGGCAGAGGCTTACCGACTGAGCCACCCAGGCGCCCCTGTAGTTGTTTTTCTTACTGCATCCTTCATTAAAAATTCTAGGGATAAACTGGAAACATTAAAATATAACTGCCAACAGGGAAAACTTGAGAGCAGATAAAAGCAAGAGTTTTATTTTCCCTATTCTGTATAGATAGCACTCTTTTGGATACAAGCATTCTATAGACAGAAATAAAAATAATAATGACAAAGAAACAACTTATATAACTGTATATTTTAAGAGACAAAAGTAGTGTCCTACTGACTCTCCTATAACGTGAAATATGATCACTTTGAATCACGCTCTTTGTAAAATGGTATGATGTTAAATCAAGTACCTATAAGAACAAATTTTCTTGTAGTTTACCTCTGCTGCTATTAGTTTATCTTCCCATACTTTTGTTACGCATTTATTGATGACAGAAACCTGTTATCTTTGCTATCATGGATTTCAGATTATTTTACTTCAGGGGGTTGCTCACTGATGCTATTTTCAATTTTCACTCTAGGGGTGGGCTTAATGAACCACTTAAAATACAGCAGATTTTCATCTCAAGTATATCTTCCATATAACAAAGCCTAAAATCTTATGGTTGGTTCCCAAGTATCATAAGCAATATATAACTGGTTTATTTCAACATTTCAAGCAATGTATATAAAATATATTTATAGCATCTCTTTCAGTAATCAGTCTGTCATACATCTATGTCTGTGAACCAATTACTTTTAAATTAATAAATGTAATAATTACTTAAAATCCTTATATTGATAACTTTTGATTAGTGTTATGAAATATATAGAAGTTTAATATTTTATGGGATAATTATGATATAAAGTTGAAAACCAATAAAACACAATAAGATTAATTATAAGAGAATTACACGGATTATAATGACAAAGTAAGTGACATACTTAGAGCAAAATGATGAGTATATAATCTTATAACATCATAGACAGGCTTTAAATAAAAAGGCAACCTCAGAGTTTTTCTAGATAATTCTGCCATTGTAATGGTTCAAATAATCATTTATAAATCTTTCCAATATTTGTGTGAACATTCTGAATATAGAAAAGCTTAAAAGTACTCAAGAAAGGATAAGAAAGAAGACACCTTTCATATTTACAAATAAATCAACACAGATTAACTGGTATCTGTGTTGATTTATTTGTAAATATGAAAGGTGTCTTCTTTCTTATCCTTTCTTGAGTACTTCCATCTAAGGACTGATGTCACCTAACAGGAACGAGGCGGCAATGCATCACAATTCATGTTTACAACCATGCTAGTTATTTTAACAATGGCAAATGAAGTCTCCAAGAATTAACATC
>PISX010037594.1:0-10924 GCA_004024625.1 Mellivora capensis
GACCTGTTACATGCCCACTATAGAAAGAGCATCTCTGACAGGACCCCCAGGATCAAGGAGCACAGAGGTGCTTCCGTTCATGCTCTCTGCTCACATCTTACCCACTGAAGTCCCATCCTACCATGTCTGGGCTGACATCTCATTGATCATTCCAGGGCAGATGACACTGGGCCATTTCATTTCTGACCAGATAAGTTTCTGTCAGTGTTAAGAGGCTTCTGAGAGATGATGTGCCTCTGCTGGGAGTCTGACTGGACTACTTTTCTCTCCTTTTTGGTGCCAGGTAATTTTGGTCTGAAGGAAGAGAGAAGAGTGGCCAGTTATTAGAATGGCAATGAGGCAACTGACATACTCTGCTGGTTTGTTGCTGTCATTCCCTTTAGGAATAGCAGTGGTCCAAACCAAAACCCTTTGACCTCAGGGTAGGGCTCCTTGAATTCTTCTTCTTACCTTCCTCTCCAAGAACTGATAATCCCTGAAGCGTTGCTTTTCTGTGCGAACAACTCCAAAGTTCTTGTCTTTCAGGCAAGTGATACTGGGGCAGCTCTAAACTCCTGTTGGCCTTGTAGAAGGTCTGAGAAGACGCTGGCTGGTGAGGAAACCAGGCCTTCCAGTCACATAGCCTGGTGTCTATAACCCTGAATTCCAAGCAGTTCTTTGGCTCAGTTTTGTCTTCCATGGCCCACTAGCGATTTTCTCAGAGCTCTAATGTAGCATGAATTCCACTTTGGTGCTTGTACAGAAGTGAGTTAGGCTGAGTCAGATTTTTTTTTTAAGATTTTATTTATTTATTTATTTGACAGACAGAGATCACAAGTAGACAGAGAGGCAGGCGGTGGGGGAGGGGAGCAGGTTCCCTGCTGAGCAGAGAGAGCCTGATGCGGGGCTCTATCCCAGGACCCTGAGATCATGACCTGAGCCAAAGGCAGAGGCTTAATCCACTGAGCCACTCAGGCGCCCCAAGCTGAATCAGATTTTGACAGACTCAAGTCCTTTATGGTTTTATTGACAATATCCTGCCAAGTAGAACAATTTTTTCTTTCCATTTTATGCCCCTTACCTTGAAAGTCTTGAGTATTAGGGAGGCTGGTAATTAAAGATCATCTGGGACACTATTCTCCCAGCAATAATGTTCTCCTAGAAGGTGGGTCAGGATCCAACTTCCTAAAAGTGCCTGTCTTAGTTGGAGGCATGTAAGGAAACCCACAGAGAAACCCTTCCCTAACTATCTTGACTATAGGACTCTCTGGAAGAAGAAAGCTCAACGTCTTGGTTTCCATATGCTAAGGAGTGTCAGGATGTGGAGCTAGGTCTCTGGGAAATTTCTCCCCCATCTCATTGTACACTTGGACACAGCAGCTCTGAACTGAAGAAGAGGACTCTGCCCCATGCCTACCCTGGGACAGGACACAGCTGCACAGTGGTGAGCCCATGTCTTGATGGGGTAAGGTTGCTAGATGAAGCTAAAGACAAATGTAGAGAAAAACTATCAGAACTCAGGGTACAGGCAATCACTCGAGGGCCTCCAGGCCAGGAAGGCTGTCCCAGAACAACCTCCAGGGAAACACCTTCAGGGAAGGAGTGGGGAAATGGAAGGTGAAGCAGTGATGCTCCAGGGACATCAAGGAGACCTGGTTTGAATGCTGCAGTACCTTTGGTCTTAGGAGACATTTTACCTGGATGCAAAGGTCATGATGCCAACCCCAAAGACCCAGAGAAGTAACAAAAGGAAATTAAGCCATATGAATACTAGAATCACAAAACTTAAGGCTGTTTGGACCCTATGGATCATGGGCAATATTCCATAGTGGCCTCCCCCATTAAGGAATGAGGGGACATATGCAAATGGACAGAAAAGGCAAGCTGGTGTTTCATGCCCATAAGCAGCAGAAAGAAAGAGTATCTCCAACCTAGAAACAACTGGTATGGGGGAAAGAAAAAGCTTGTCAGGAGAGACCATGTGGAAACCAAGGCAACTTTAATACTTGGAAGAGGGCTTAACTCCTTGAGGCTGAAGATGGGGGGAGAAAAAGAATATAACATGGCTCAGATACAGGTGGCTAGGGCAAGAGTGTTTATTACTGGGATAAGATGATCTGTAGCAGGCACTTCCAGGAAGCAGAAGGTATGGGATGGAGGTTTTGTTCAAGCCAGCAGGTGCTCTCAGAGGGAGGGGAAAATAACAACTGGGATGTTACGATTGTGTCCACACACACACTGGAACCACCACACACACAGAGGAGCCAGCAGCGATACAGACAAGCCCAAGGTACCTGCCGTCGAGGGGCTATAAGAGAATTAGGAAGATACAGTTATTCAGATGAGAGCTGTGCACAGAGCCCTGGAAAGGCAGTCAGGAGACCTGCTTCTCATCCCATCTCTGCCACTCAGAGGCTGGGTGGTTTGGAGCAAATCGCCTCACATTTTGGGGACCTCAGTCTCCTTGTGGTCATTAAGGAGCTTCGCCAAACTGGATTAGAGTCACCATCTTGGTAGTTAGATCAGTGGGATTCTAACTCCAACTCACAATTTTGGCCCGGACTTGCTATTACTTCCCGTTGTTGAGGCCGAAACCACTCAATACCTCTGAGCAAGGTGAATCTCAAGATGGCATGGTCTCCTGGAGAAGAAAGACAGGGAACATTAAAATCCCTTATAACACTCAACAAAATAAATCTTTATATGTAAGCAAGGAAGTTCTTGACAACATTCCTTGGCGTATAGGATGTTACTGACAGATATTATCTAAATCCAAGCCTCTATATTTGAGACCAGGGGTCTGGGGTAGAAAGAGGAGAAGCAAGATGCTCAAGGTTCCTCAGCTCATACACAATGACTCTTCAGGCCAGGGACCCAAGTGCCCTGACCCCTTAATTTAGGGTATCCTGTTACCATCTTCCAATTTCAGACACCAGAAAAGATTTGGGGATTTATTTCCCTAGAGCTCAGCGATAGGAAATGAGCCAAACCTGGAAGCTCTTTGGTTGCCACTACGGCATATGTTCTTGCTCCTCTGAGTATCATTTGCCTACCCTGCCTGCTCACCTCTCTTTCCTTTCCCTCTCACTATGCCCCACTCCCACCCCTCCACCTTCACCCCAAATAAACCCTTGTCCCCACAGGCACACTTTTCCCCACATGTTTAAAGACTGCTGATGTGATATTTTACAAGGCAGAGGCAAGGCTAATGTGCAACATTCATTGACTGCTGCAGCCAGGGAGGTAAAGGTGATTTATTTCCTACTTAGGTGAACCTCTCAGAGGGGCAGGAACTTGGCTCCACAACCAGCCAGAGCTGCTTCTCTCACGCTTCATGCAAGCTAGGGATGGGTTAAGTTTCAAAAGCCTCATTTGTATTCCCCAAAGGGAGTGGGATGCTTGTTTGTGAGGAGGCTGGAAGGGGGGCACCATTAAGTATTTGGAAAAAATGGGCATGAGAACTGCATAGGCTTAAACTAAAACCATGGAATGCTCAGCTCTCTCACAGGACAATTTGCTGCTGTCTTTAAGACTCTTGTCCTATCTTCTTATTTTGTTCTGATGCTGGTGCCGGTTTCAGACTCACAGACCTGTTCTCTTTGGTTCTCAGAACCTTCCACTGCAGAGACATCGAGCCTTGCTCTCTCCAGGCACTGCTCTGTGCACCCTCTTCCCTCTCTTAAAATTTCCTTACTGATCTCAGTGCAGATATTAAGAAAGGGATTGAGTTTAACTGCTCTGCTCAGAAAACATGTCTGTGTTTGTTTTCAAACACATCTATTTGCTTATTTATAAATATATTAATAATATACAATATATGAATGACATATTAAGAGTATATTAATAATAAATATGTAGATTGCTCATAATCACACCATGCAGAGATAATCCTATTAATACTTTATTTCTGAAATTTTCCCATGCTCTCATAAAAATTCCATACATGCATAAAGATATATATATATATTTACCACATGAAAATCATGCCCTAAATCCACTTTTTAATTTTCTCATTTAACACCATAAAACAGATGCTTTTCAAATGATAGGGTTTCTGGAGATAGTTGGAGCAGGGGCTTCTTAAATAGCAGTAAAGTGAGTCACCACCTCCATTTACCCACCACATGGACCATGACCTACATCCAGAGGCTGTTGGGAGGTACTGCTGGGGAGTGTGGTACATGGGTGGGGTACCCTTTTGCTGGTACTGATATCAACAGACAAAACATACTTTAATGCTTCTCTGAGAGCCAAGTTAATGAGATGCCCACCCCTCTAGGAAATACCCTCTATGAAGTCTTACCTTGGTCCTTTGGACCTTTGCTTTCCCTTTATGAGTCTCATTTTCTAGAGAATGGGGCTATAGGTCATGGTAGAGCTTACCTCCACTCCAAGGAGAATACTTTTGTGTGGGCTTAGGAGGAGATTTTTTATCTTTGTGTGTCTTCCCCTTGAACTGGAAGTAAGAGCGGGCTGCCTTCCAGGAACAAAACCTGTGAGAAGATTGGCTTCTGGTCACGTGGAAAAAGTTACCCACTGAGGAGGCTGTCACACTAAGCACAGGGCAACTGGGTCAGGACCATTCCTCACAGAGAGTAAAGTGTGCAATAGAGAAGAGGAAATACTTGGCCTTGGGGTGCTGCCTGTCAGAGGCCCTTCTTCTGAGCCCTCTCTCTGTCCAGGCCTAGCTCCAACGAGGACCTGGTATGGACAGTATATTGGGATTCCCTTTTGGAACCAGTGAATGGAGTCTGTAAAGAATCTGCTTTATTTGGTCTGAGGAAGGGTCAATCCCTCCAATGCTTAGCTTGAGCATCAGACTATGAGCTCCCCACTTAACCTCACCTGGTACAGCCAGAGTGTCTGACTGATTTCCTTTCAGGTCCCAATCCCTGGTTTCATCGTGTCCCTTACTAAAGGTCATGACCCTGTCATCACATTCCCAGCAGTCTGAGTAAACCCCTTCCTCACATGAACTTGCACTCATATGCTTACTCAGTCTGAGAACTGTTGCTCCCTGGAGTCCCTCACAACACCCTTCATCTGTTCCTTCTTGGCCCCTAATGCCTTGCTGTCCATCAGCCTACTCTTGCATTGACCCCTTAGAGGTTGGTCTTGGCTAAGGTTGGATTTATTTTCTATCCCGCCTTTGCTCTGATAGTCTTAACTGGTGCCCTCTTTCCCATGCCCCCAAGGGGCATTCTATTTGATCACAGCTGGTTTCTCTCATTCCACTCACTATAATGGGTCTTTGTCCCATCAAGAAGCTCCCAGTGTGCCACAACACATACTTTATGGTGCTTAAAATAATGAGAGACCTTGTTTCTAATCCTGGTTTTACCATTTCCAAGTGCTCCTAGGCATCTCTTAACCCTTTTGAACCTCAATTTACTCATCTATAAAATAGGGATAATGAAACACTTTGCCCCACCCATTTCATAGGGCCATTGAGAGGTTCAGCTGGGATAACATAAGGAAACAGCTTGTGCAATATAAAACTCTTTATATAGGAGTGCATAGGAAAGCAAAAGAAGAACCAGCTGCATAAAGATTAGGGATCAAAGCCTCCCGGAAGCAGTCCTATACTTCCTAAATAGGTGTGAGGCAGTGCTGAGCACTGACCCAAGCCAGGAGCAGCATGCATTTCTTAGGGTTCTGATCCTCCAGACAGTTTCAGGACAAATTTCTGTTTAATCCTGCTTAGCAGAACTAGAATCAAGTCTGGACTTGGTGCTAGATAACAACTAATGTTCAATGGATAAACTGGTTATCTTGAACTTCGATTTTTAATTCTTTTAATCCTGTATTAAATAATTTATTATCATAGAGATTTAATTTTTTTTAATTGAATTGAATTATACTTATTTTTTTCTTCCAAAATTTTCTTTAAATCCTAATTAGTTAACATATAGTGTAATATTTGTTTCAGGAGTAGAATTTAGTGATTCATCACTTGCATGTAATACCCAGTGCTCATCATAACAAGTGAACAAGGGCTCTCCTTAACACCTATCACCTAGTTACCCCATCCCCCACCCACTTGCCTCCATCAAGACTCAGTTTGTTTCTCTAACATTAAGACTCTCTTATGGTTTTCCTTCCCCCTCTCTCCTCCTCTCTTCCCCCACTTCCCACGCATTCATCTGTTTTATTTCCTAAATTCCACATGTAAGTGAAATTACATGGTATTTGTCTTTCTCTGACAGTCTTGTGTTGCTTAGCATAATACACTCTAGCTCTATCCACATCACTGAAAATGACAAGCTTTCATTCTTTTTGATGGCTTCGGAATGTTCCATTGCTTCTAAATACCACATCTTGTTTATCCATTCATTAACTGATGAACACTTGGGCTCTTTCTATAGTTTGGCTGTTGTTGGCAATGCTGCTATAAACATCGGGGGGCAGTAACCCTTCGAATCTGTCTTTTGTGTCCTGTGGGTAAATACCTAGTAGTACAATTGCTGGATCGTAGGATAGTTCTATTTATCATAGAGATTTTAAAATAAAGGTTGGAGATTGGTAAGCAACCTTTACACTTCTCTTTTACTAAAGTAACACTTCTGCGTGTGTGTGTGTGTGTGTGTGTGTGTGTGTGTATGTGTATGTGAGGGAGTCCCCCTAAGGGCCGGAATCATATAATAATCTAAATATCCTAATTAGCCCTGTCTAGGAACATTTCAGCCAGTTATCCTCTGGTCACTGTCACACAGGGCCCTGTGTGGAACATATAGGTTGGCATTACCATCACTATAGGAGAGTGGGAGAACCCAGGAGAACCTGGGAGAAACTGGACCAGTGTCTCAGCCCAAACTTCAGCAGGCTAGGTTAGAAACCAGTGGGCCACAGCTTGCATTTTTCCTGCAGATATTTTGTTTGTTTCATTTTTGCTCTTTGGCCTTCATAATTTCCTCGCCATGTTTTAGTTTTGAGTTTGTCACCACATTTGCCACTTTAGCATTGGGAGATAGGACATAAAAACCTAAATTTCTGGGACACCCTGGCGGCTCAGTTGGTTGAGTGACCAACTCTTGATTTTGGCTCAGGTCATGATCTCAGTCATGAGATGGATCCGTGTGTCTGGGTCTGTGCCCAGCATGGAGTCTGCTCGAAGATTCTCTCCCTCTCTGCCTCCCTTCACTCTCTCTCTTTCTCTCAAATAAATCTTTTACAACAACAACAACAACAACAACAACAAAGCTCCTAAATTCCCAAGCTCCTCTTGAGAATGGAATATCTAGCAACTGTGCCTCTAATGGTAATTATGGGATTTGGACATAACAGAGTAGAACTCTTGTGTCTTACTGTCTCTTGAAGCTCCTCAAGCACAAGTATTGGTTGTGTTAAACTTGACAGAAATTCTTCCCAGGTATGGAGGTCCACACTCACTCTTAGGTGAGGAAACTATGTCTAAGAAAATTAACATCATTTTTCTAAGCAAGGAGGAGGTACCTGGGAGAGAGCCAGGTACTCTGATCCCCAGTCTTACTTGGCCTTCCAACCTCTGATTCAGTTTCAGTGTGAGAGTGGGAGGGATGGGGTATATCATGTAGCATAAGAATACTCCATTGTAGTCCCCAAGAGACTGGAAATTGTGAAGCAGAGGGCTAGAGGAAGACAGAAAATGCTCTAGAAAGTCAAATGTGTTTTTCTGCCCTCATGGTCTTGGGCAAGGAGAAAGAGTTACCTTTTCCAGAAGTACATAATGACAGGGAAGAGAGACATGATAGTCCCGTGGAAGATGTTCCGATCTAGGTGGCCCTCTGCAATGGCAGCAAGGATGGCATCCTTCTGGGATTCAGAGATGTTCACCTACCCATAGAATGGGAGCATGTTACTGGCCGAGGCTCCAGGGAAGGCAGAAAACCTCTCTTGACCCCCAGGACCTATAAGACCATCCCCTCCCTAGAAACTTTTCATGTGACTGCTAGGGAAAGGACATCTGGTTGACCCAAGACTTAGGAGGTGCCTATCAGCTTTCAGAGTTCTTGTGGAAGAAATGCTTCTTGGCAAATGCCCAGAGAGGAGTGGGAATCCCCTTTACCCTCAGCCTTGGAGGGATTTCCGAATGCAGGTAGAGCTTTAGGATGATGTTAATTTTAGACCTCATTAGGGCCACGTCATTTTCCTTGTATGCCCGGTTGGCTTGCAGCACATGAGCGGAACTCACCAAATCATTAAATCTAAAAAGAAGCAGTAAGTAGGAAATCAGTGGGGAGAATATAAAAGCAGCAACTAAATAGGGCAGGCAGCCCAGACCCATTTCTGGCCTAAAAAATACAGGGCCAATCATGGGCCAGGTTGCAACTTAATTCATTCAGTCATAATGCCTCCACAGGCAAATACAAATGGAGCACCCACCACATTCCAGGTAATATGCTAAGTGCTTCTTCAAGTGTATTTCTTTACCATAAACTCCTTTATGTATCCCATCCTGCCTCCATCCTGACCTCCATACCAGTTTTGCCTCTGAAGACTTTAAGGGGTAAGGGTTATCTTGCTCTTTCTTTATCCTCCTCCTGATGCTTTCACAATTACCATCACTCTTTGAAGCCACATATTACTTTTATGTAAAAAAAAAACAATTTTTTTATTATAGTAAAATATATGCAACATAAAATTTACCAGTTTAGCCATTTTTAAATGTACAGTCAGTGGCATTAACTACATTTACTGTGCTGTGCAACCGTCAACACAATCCATCTCCAGAACTTTTTTCATCTTCCCCAGCTGAAACTCTAAGCCATTCAACAGTAACTCTCCATTTTCCCCACACCGCAGCCCCTGGCAACTACTTTCCGTCTCCTAGCAACATACTCTTTCACTAACCATCAAATACCTATCAGTTATACCTTATCTTGATTTAAGCACACAGTTTATTTCTCTCAGGACTCTTTAAATCTTAACCATTTAAACTTTTCCTAAGAGTAGACTACCAAGATTTTCACATTATAACCTTGTTTTGCATATCCATTTATTTATTCAATCAGTGGACATTTAAAAGGGTTTACTCTGTGACAGGTGCCATCCCAAGAGCAGGGGTTCAGCAGTGAACTTGGTAAACAAAGTCCTGCTTTCTTTTTAGTTGTCTAAATGCACTTCCTGCCCCTATCATCCGACTTATTAACTCTCATTTGTGTTTTGTCTCTGCCATCCAGATTGGTTTGCGGGATCTCAGAGAATAGGGAGCACGTCTTAGTTGCCTTCTGATCTCCAATGCCAAACCCAGTGCCCAAGCAATCAGTAAGCATTTGTGGAACTGAGCTAAATGCCTCATTGGGGTGCAGATTAAGAAGATCTCTTATTCAAATTCCCCTAACTAGTGTGCTGAATGACCAGATACTCTGTACTTCTCAAAACACACCGACTGATGCCTACGACATGCTCATCATATACACTGGTTGTACCTTCTGTAATATACTCTCACATTTTCCCAACGAGTTGAGGCAGATATATACTGAGAGTTATTCATGCCTCTTCTCAAAGATTTTTGCCTGTTGTACTTGTTCCTATAATTTGTAATTTATGAAAATTAATAAAATATGAACATAAAAGGAAAAGATATTTGTTATTTCTCGGAAAATAAATTTGAATGTGTTGGAATGTTCCAGTAAAAGCAAGTTGTTTTTTAAAAAGTTGCTATTAAAAAAAAAAAAAAAGTTGCTATTGAGTGAGGTGTGACAAAGCAATTTAAAACTTTGAAAAAACACGTATAAAAATCAGAAGGATTAAACTGCCTTTATATTCTCACTCACTTTAAAGAGATAAATTTTAGAATTAGCTGATAGCATTTTGGATATAGTTTATGCAAGAAAAATATATGGATCTCCAGTTAGAGGAATGGCTTTGATTTTTGACAGGTGAGTTAAAGTACGTTAGCATGATTTAACATATCTGTTTAAGTATGGATGTTCCTCACAAATTTAAAAATAGGTTTACCATATAATCCAGTAATCCCACTACTGGGTATTACCTAAAGAATATGAAAACACTAATTCAAAGAAATATATGCATCCCTATGTTTATTTCAGCATTATTTATAATGGCGAAATTATGGAAGCAGTTCATGTGTCCATTGACAGATTAATGGATAAAATTGGAAATAAAAATTTCCATAAAAAATGGACAGGTTAATGGATAAAGAAAATGTGGTATATTTATACAATAGAATATTACTCAACCATAAAAAAGAAAGAAACCTTGCCATTTTCAACAAATGGATGGAGATAGAGGGTATAATGTTAAGTGAAATGTCAGTCAGAGAAAGACAAATACCATATGATTTCACTCATACTTGGAATTTAAGAAACAAAACAAAGAAAAAAAGGGACAAACCAAGAAACAGAGTCCTAACTATAGAGAACAAACTGATGGTTACCAGAGGGGAGGGGGGCAGGGGGATAGGTGAAATAGGTTGTAAGAATATACTTATCATGATGAATACTGAATGATGTATATAGAATTGTTTAATCAATATATTCGACACATGAAACTAATATAACACTGTATGTCAACTATACTGGAATTAAAATTTTGAAAAAGCTAATCAGCCAAAGACAGGCAAACACGACAATAATAATGATACACAATGAGTGAAGTAATATAGAGAATTGAGTAGCCTGTATGCATGTACAGGAGCCTTCCAACTATCAACTTAAAAACCATTTGTGCTTCTCTATCTTTATTTCTAAATTAGTTTAGAACCTTTAAGAGTTCTAAAAAAAAGCCCACCACATTCTTTTTTTTTTTTTTTTTTTTTTTTTTAAGATTTTATTCATTTATTTGTCAGAGAGAGAGAGGGAGAGAGAGTGAGTAAGGGAGCACAAGCAGAGGCACAGGGAGAAGCAGGCTCCCCGCCGAGCAAGGAGCCCGATGTGGGACTCGATCCCAGGACGCTGGGATCATGACCTGAGCCGAAGGCAGCCGCTTAACCAACTGAGCCACC